>MIQA02023952.1:0-15116 GCA_001887855.2 Sclerospora graminicola
AGTTTTGCACATCGGAAATTAGCAAAAAAATTTCATAAAACACTTGAATAACAGTTTGCACAGCCCAGACGTTAGGGCAAGCCTTTACAAGAAAACAATTTAAGTTTCAAATTTGCCGGCAAGTCCTCACCCAACAAGGATGGGGAGGATCGGGACAGAAACGAGGAGCGACGGACTTCCGCGGACGAACGGCCTGGGCACGGGGCCAGTCCCCCCACCTCCATACCGAAGCATATGCCGACTTGGGCCAGTGAGTCCACCGTTCGCAGCTACAAGCGCGGCGGTGAACTCTACTCAGGATACACAGGGCTGGCCCACATAGAGCCAGTTCACACGAGAAAAGTGAGGTGGTGGCGGCCAAAACTACCGGTGGAGCCATCTCACCCAGGATAACCGATGCAAGCAGTGACTAGCTTGCGGCTTTACAATCGCATCGAGCCAATTTTCAGGACACCGGAAGTGCTTCATTTCCCGAGGACCAAAGGAAGAGCTCACGTAGTGCTTAGCACTGCAATTGAGCACCGACAAACAGCAACAAGGAAGGACGAACTACGTCTGAAGTCATTTATCCAGTGCTTTTATACCAACTACCCTGCACCGCTCTTGTTAGCAAGAAGTACTTCTTAGGATACATGTACTTGAAGGCCAACCCGTCCGAACCTGTTGAAGATCCAGAGCAGCGAATAGTCTCAAGGATTAGGACATACGCAAGTAGTTATTTATCACTTACTACTGGTAATTGGCTAATAAACTACTTCGAAGTACTCTTAAAACTAAATTTAAAAGAAAAGAATTTATGAGAATTCTGTCCGATTACAGTATTGCTTTCTGTGTTATTGGCCATATTTTGACCTGTGACGACATACCGGTATTGAAATTCTGGTATCTGACTATGTACTTCTGCCTATAGATCCGTGTGTATCAAACGTCTGTATAATACACTGTATTATACAGACGTATTATACAGCATTAAAAATACATACGTATTTAACGTATTTTTTCTTTTCGTGCTAGATAGACAGGAATCGACTGTAAGGTTTGAAGTGTAAACCCATTCTACACCCTAAACTAGCGTAGAAATAGCTTTTATAGAGTATTAAGCCTAAGTATTACAAGAGGTAAGATAAAATGATAAACACATATATATGTGTTTATCATTTCATCTGTTTGATATCACTCACTACTTTAAACAACACTTCAATTCTACTTAGGAAGGACAAATCACTTCATTCAAACAACATTAAATATTATGATATGCAGATTTGTATTGATAACCTTTTTCAACGCACAATTTCACCACAAGTGAACTGCCTCCGCTAAAATACATGCCCTTCATCCTCTTTTTGTCGATGGATGGGCTTCCCTCTCTTTTTTTTATCCGTTCTTATGGGTTACTACGGCAGTAATAAGCACCGGTTATCTGGTTAGTCCACAATTCATAGGACATGTTGTGGACTATCACAAAACCAGATGACCGATGAATTACCGTTAAATTATGTTTTTGTGGTGTTTTACTGGGGTTCCGTGTGTCCCACTTAACCCGACTTTTACGGTAATTTTGTATTAATACTGTATTATACACTGTGTCGAACCTCAAATTGTATAGTACGGATCTATATACTTCTGACCCCATTGAGTGTTAGGTTTTATTCCAAACCTGATTTTTTTTTCTAATTCATTTAAACCTGGGCTGCTGAACTTAACAGTCAAGAACTTTCCGCGGAGAACATCCACTCCGAGTCGTGAGAACATGACACGAGTCAAGCTGCGCTGCTCTTTGGCGACTCGGAGTCGATGTTCTTGCGGAAAGTTCTTGGCGCGTACGGCGAAGGAAGCGTCTTCTCCGTCGAGATCGAGCGTGACGCCGATGTGGGGCGCTTCAAGAAGCTATCTTCTACAAGCAAAGATACAAACACCAGTACAATTTCGCCTCAAGCGCATTGACGCTGTACCTGGCGCGGAAAGGGGCGGAAACTGCGTGGCTCGCGGACGATGACAATTTGGATACTATTTCACGAGGAGACGTCAACGCTGCGTTTAAGAAGATGTGATCGTCTTGGAAGCTTAACAAAAAGGAGTTGTTTGGTCTGAGTTTCACGTCCGGAGAGGAAGATGGTCACGTGATGGTGGACCTCCCATATCTTCCAAATAAGCAATTACGTGTGGAAACTACGCCGAGAATTGAAAAGTTCTAAGTGGCGCCTCAGATTAAAATCCAAGGGGTGCAATATGTGACGTTGCCCGCTGCATTTCTCGATAAATGTGGCCACAAAGTCCCGGATGACTTGATGCTGTACTGTCGTTGTGAAGTGCACGATCTGTGGTGCTTTGTCCAAAATCAAGTCGTTGCGCAGAATGCAAGAGGATTCATTATGGGACCTCCTGACACAGGAAAAATCTATGTCGATGCTAAGTTTTGTGCGAATCACCAGGAATGGAACGTCGTCTGGATTAATTTGAGTGATCGTTTGGACTCGTGTCTGGCGTTGGGAACACAAAAGTACTGGGGTATTGCGTGGTTTGCTCCTCGATGGTTTCTCTTGGAATGAGAAACTGAGGAGAAGTTCGTCGTGCAGGTATTCAAAAGTTTTTCATGTGTTCGTGGACGCAAGGCGATTATCTCGCAGCCATCGCTAACCAAGTAAAAATGAAAGATCTTGTCAAAGTTGGACGCAACGAGTGCCACTGAAGTGAATGAAGACGACGATTTCGGAGCAGAGTGGAGTAGGACAAGAAAGAAGCATGCCATTGATTTGAAGTTCTACTATGCTGGTGGTTCATGTCGGTTCACGTTTGAATACCCCACGAACGTAGTTATGATAATACTGAAATCTGGGGTTGATTCTGTTACCAACAAGTCCGATCTGGTCAAATATTGCGGTGGCGTTTTCCACACCGATGTAACAAACAGGCTCTATGGGATGCAACGTGACGGCAACGGTAATGTACGATTCCCTGTGAGCACGTATGTGGTCTCCCTCTTGGCGAAAGAATGTGACGAGAAAACAATTCGCAACTGGAAAGTCGACTTAATGCGTCAAACAATCCTTCAGTGGATGGCCACCTATTTGAATGGCTCCTTTTGGCATCTGTGCCAAAGCGTGTCGTGAAATTACTCGTCAACCACGCAATTGAAGAGGTTCTGCTCCAAGCAAACGTTTTTCGCTTCCATCCAAAGAAAGGATTTCAAGTGAAACGGGATGGGAAATCATAGGAGACTGGAGTTGGTTGCAGCCGACTGCGTGGAACCCTGGAGGCCACGATGCGGTGTATTTTGACGAGGACGAAGGCAAGGTTATCTTTGTCCAGGTCATGCGATCAGACCAACCCGATTTAATGAGGCGCTTGCTTAAAACGAGGTGCTACTCAAACTGAAGGCAAAAATGGAGATAAATGAAGTGGTGCTCTATATCCGGTTCAATATCTGAACTTCAGTATCGGCAACATTGAGGATCGCGACCTTTTGGAAAAACTCGATGCGAACTGTTTGACCGGACCAGACGGAAGTAATGTTCGAGTGCGCGCTTTGGAAGCCGCTCCAGTCTAGTTTCTCACGAGCTCGAACCAAATATTGGAGGTTCGAAGTTCCGTTCCACACTATTTCGTATTTGCCAGAGCTACTGTGGTGTTGCAATTCTACAGTGAATTGCAATTATTTGACGAATTGTGGATGTCGTCGGCTTCTATGTAAATTCCTCTTTCGACAAGAAGAACAAAGGAAAAAATGGAAGAAGACATCTACACTACTGTAGATTGGTTCTTCCCTTTCCTTTTGTCTTTCGACAGTATCAATGTTCTTCTTTACAATCGACGCTGGACAGTATATTTCGACGAGAGTTCAAATGTTCTACCGCCTGTTAACGTTCAAATTTACGTCCGTTAGGCACGTAAATTCTCTTGGCATTATACTTGACCCCAAGGTCGTGTCTTGCTTGAGATTCCGGACAGTTGATACGTCTTTACCAAAGGCGTATCAACTGTCCGGAGTGTCAAGCACGATACGACCTTGGGGACAAGTAAAATGCCGAAAAGAGGCGTTTTAAAGCCACACTACTTAAAAGACATGAAGGAAAGTGTTCCATACCGTTGTATCTTGTCCCCCATTCCCCCATAACGTTGAACCTTGTCCCATCCGATTCAAAATGACAGACCCCTATCACTTAACCTTGATGTCAGTCACTTCATTATTACACGTAATACAGTTCTGGCATGAGCTCCACATGACCTCATGTTCTTTCGGATAACAATCGCGAAGTCAACGTCTGCTTTCGTGACGAAAACGGTTTTAAATATCCAGCAGAGTGCCGATTTCATGAACACTCGCTGGGGTGCTGCCGACAACCGGTTAAAACCTGACTGGTACAGACAATCCCCTCAAATTGTTAGGTCCAAAACCAATCATTAAACTACTGTAAAACCTGTATTAGAACCCCACTGGGGTTATCACTATAACCCCACCCAGACGTGGGGTTATATTCGAGGGGGGGTTCTATTTGAGAAAAAAAAGAAAATCGCGTTCATTTAAGGAATTGGCCCCAAAAACAGTATTAAAATTTAAGCGCAAGACCTAGGTCACATGGAGAAAAAATAAGTGTAAACATTAACTGATTATTATTATGCGTAAAGACTGAGTTATAGTCCAATGAAGGAGAATTAGTAACAATGCTGTGTTCCAACGCGTTAGGGTTGCCAAATCGCAATAGCGAGATATTGTGCAATTGGGTAGGGAGACAGTCGGAGGTTGGGGTTTGTTTAAGAGCCAAAGAAGTGCAATTAGTTGCTTTAAAATGTATTTAACCTACCAGCAGCAAAAAGGTTTAGTGTTTGCGCAAATAAAGAGCCATTGTGGAAAGTGACATTATTCTTGCAGTAGCGAAATAATGCACATGAGAGCTGTGTTTGAGCTTGCGACCTGTAGTTGTTTGCTAAGCCAGCAATACATCATCATCATTATGATTCCGTATCAACTTGTCTATGCTGAATAAAGCAAATATTTCACACAGCTAATCTCAAATCACACAGACACCAAACTTGTGCTTTGAAACGCTCATTCATTTATCGCCAAATAACTATGCCCGATAATGAATAGATATGTTAGTTTCTTCTCGAAAGTGTACGGGTAACTTTTCAAATAAAATTGACAACTGTCTAGATTACGATGATTTTAAGCATTACCCACAGTTTTAATTTTTCCTTAGACTTCAATGCAGAGCTATCACTAATAATGTGCATATGTAGATGTTGCATTATTGTGTTTGATATTAGTGTTATCCTATAGATTCTCCTTATATAATATATAATACTATCTACTATAAATATCAGTGCGTAATCTATTTTGAAATTATGTTTCCAAGGTGTGGTGGAGCCGATTTCCAAATCCATGACCGAAGTCGTGGGTGAAATCCGGATACCCACTGGCCCGGACGACCAACTATCGGAGGGGGTACTCCGTCGATCCTGATCAGCATCGGAATCAGATGAATCACCATTGTGGTGACTGATCTGATCCTCCCGGTCATCTGGCCGGTCTTCATGCTCGTCAGGATCTATGTTTAACTTCATCTCACCTTGTGTACCCGTCGATCGGGGCTGATTACACTCACTTAGGTGGACTCGGTGACGAAAAGGATGATCTTGATCAGGTCGGAGGGTTTGACCTTCTCGAGACGGGGGGTGTCCTCGGGTGGAAATCTTCACCGGAGAACGGGTTGGGGTCGACACTTATTCAGTATCTAGGCACTGATCAGGAAAGTTCGTCTGATCAGGCCAGCCAATGAGAGAGAGATGTAACGAAACCAAGAAAATGTGATCAATCCACGATCTTCCACAGTAATCCACAAACGTTATCTCCACAAAAACCTTTACCAATATTCTTAACGTGTTCCAAACACGTGCGCGTTGCGGGTGAGGTTAGATCACCTAAGACAAACCCGTCGGGGGTCTTCCGGTAAGCCAAAATGCGTCTTAGCGCGTCTTAACCGGGAAATTAGATGAGCAAGAGGGGACTAATCAACCCTGTGCTCCCAATGACTGCACACGTGGCAGAGCGACTCTTTGCTTTAGGGGGAAAATCTAAACCTGTTATTATATATGCAAAGTCCTATACCTGTGTACCATACCTCAACTCATGCCTGACCTTTACTTCGAACCTATTTACTTCGTCGCACGGTTGCGTAACACTCTCTTGCCCATCCTGGCTGCACCTTCAAGCTGACCTGTACCGATTCTGCCCCGATCATGACCCGACTCTTCAGAAGATCTTCAACCCATCCTGATCTTCAACAAACGACCTTGAAACCACTTGAGACCTGCTCTTCAGCACTTGTTCACTTCATATATAGTCCGCCCAAACCGAGAACTCACTTGCCCTTGCTTATCAACGCTGATCAAAGGCTGATCGGCCCTGATCACGATCGCCATAGTGATCGACCAGGTGATCAGGCCTGATCAGGCCTGATCAGCCCTTGATCACCTCGGGAACGTCCAGGGTCATCATCATTACGACTCCATTCATCTTCCAAACCATACTTTCGATCTTAATGCACCGTCAGGATAACCATACCGCACTGATCTCGGCTGATCAGGCCTGATCAGGCTTGATCAGGCCTGATCAGGCCTTGCCACATCATCTTCGGACCAATCAAAGGTTCACATCACTCGTATAACCTGTTAATCCACCTGCCCGATCTTCATTCATCATTTGATCTTCTTCCTCCGGGCGTGACAAGCCGATCAGGCTGCAACCTTGTATCATAGCCGGCTTCCACCAATATACCGTTCGGAGATCGGCTGGTCACCTGCTCTTGGTATGCCATGTCAACAATCACCATTTTTTATTATATCCACGAGAACTCCACTTAGTGACTGTGACAACGATCGTGATCGTGATCTTCATCATTCCGCCAGTGCCTGGGACCGGGCTTAACGACCATACTTGGCTAACTCTTCCACATCGTAAATATCCGTTGGCCACCACCTTTTCTTCTTACTCGCGATCAACCTTTTCCCACCCATCAACCGTCATATGTTGATGGGTGTTCTATCATCACCAATCATCGGCCATGTGTGGTCCACTTCAATCCCAATATTTCCCGATCGCTTCACCACAGCCGCCCCTGAGACTAACTGTAGCCGCACAACGACTGCAGTTCGACTCACTCACTTTTGAACTTCCTCTCTGGTGATCACCATGGCCGACGCAAGCCGATCTCCTCTTCCTTCTTCGTCTTCTTCGTCTTCTTCGGCTGCCCTCCCGATCACTTCTTCGCCCTCCGTTTCCAGTTCGGCTACCCCTGCGATCGCCCCGATCACGACCTCTACGCCGATCACGACCAGCCTCATCCGACCGACGACTGCTCTCGCTTCATATCGACCGTCTTGGAGTCTTCCTGCTCGACCCTCGTCAGATCGCCTTCTCCGTTCCTTGGAGCAGCTCACTCGGTTGATAGATGGATCGGGCTCATTCACGTTGGGGCCCGTGGAGGCTTGTCGGCTGCGATCGGAACTCCGAAGTGCAATTCCCGAGTTGGTTTCTCTGTACGATACCAACCGGGCACTTACGACTGAGTTATCCGATCGTCGGATCGCGGCTGATACCTCGGCACGTGATTCCGCTGATCTGGCCACCCAACTGTCGGTTCTCCGGCTAGATCATGATCGGCTTGGCAAGGATCATGATCGGCTTGACCAAGAATTGCGGGACCTGACTGATCGCTTCCAGGGTGTGACGATGGAGCGTGATCAGCTGTCAGCTGACCTCGCTGCTCTTCGACTCTCCAAACCTTCGGACACCGTCGCCACCTTGCAGTCGCTGATCGACACGATGGCTATCACCATCCGTAATCAGGGTACGTCCATCTCCTTCACTCCTTTTATAATCCATATTTGACTCTTCATGTTAACTTCCAGATGAACGTATCGAATCCATGAAGGATTCGATGGTCGAGATGGTAGATCATCTGCAGCGCATCGATGATCACCGTCTCGACCGTGATCAGCTTCTGCATGACAGAATCCGTACTGCTGAGGATGTAGAACGTCGGGAGATTGAAGCTAGTTATGCGGATAAGCAGGTCCAGCTCTTGACCAAACAGCTGGCTGATTCTCGTATTGGTCGCGCTGATGTACAGAAGAAGCTGGATGAGAGTCGGAAAGTAGCTGAAAATTGCCGGCATGAGCTTAATCTCGCTCGGGTCAAACTTGAGACCCTAGAGCTTGATGATCGTGCCTGGCTTCAGCATAACGCTGACCTGAAGAGTCTCGCGGTACAAACCATGGACAGATGGACCAAGACAGACACCGGTTCAGGATCAGTCCGGACGGCCTTGCAACGACTTCCCGGCCTGATCAGCTCGTTCGCTCCATCTGGCACACCGCCGCAATCTCCTGCGTTTGCCCCGCCTTCGCCCGCGTCCTCCGTCGCTTCCTTGCCTGTTCGTAGTGCTGATCAGCCCGTGATCAGCACTTCACAAGCTCCCGCGTCATCTCAATCTCGTCCACCAGCGACTCCGCGACCAGCGCCTTCGGCCTCGAGTTCTGGGAAGCGTAAGCGGACCAACTCGTCGAAGCAAAAAATGAGTCTTGCCAAGCGATCACGTCTTACGGTTGAATCGGATGACGAATCAACCGATCTGGACGAGAGGATGTTGCCTGCTGCGGCCCGATCGCGCAGTACTGATCGCCGTACGCCAGCACCGAGTTATTCCGGGGTGAATTCGCTGGCTCAGGCCGTCACTTTACTGGAGTCTGATGACGACGATGACGATGATTTCGAGGAGGAACCACCGGCTCAAGCTGATCCTGACATTTCCCCGGCGATCGCTGGGGCGGTGATCGCCCCGCCACCTAATTTTACGGGCGTCTTCATTCCTGCAGCTCGATCGTCGATCAAGGAAAATGATTACAGCTACGATCCAACCCAACCGTTCATGGATCTGTATGTCGTCATGCAGGGGAGGCCAACTCCCGCTCACATGGCCACACGGAAACCTTGGAGTGATGATCAGGTCTGGGATCTGACGCCTCGGGTTCTCGAAGTGCGGCAGAAAAGCGTCCCTCGCTTGTGGTCCCGCCCGCCAGGCTGGATCTTCCCGATCAGATCGCCAGCACCCAAGGACAAGCAGTGGCAACCAAAGTTGTTGACCAAACATGCTATCGAACTCCTGATCGGCTCGGCACCCTGGAATGTACTCCTAACACCCATGCCCGGGCTGGCGTTCCCTGATCGCCCTTGGTTTGTCGAGCTACAGGGGCGCTTGGCTTTATATCACCAAGAGCACGTGCAAGCCATATGGGAGGCGACCCACCATTTCCCGATCACGATGGCAATGCGCAAGGACGCGTGAATCGAGCAATACCATCATGCTCGCAAGCGCCGTCGCACCAAAGCCGGGGCTGCTTGGGCTACGATCTGCGATTATGTTGTCAACGGAATCAAGCACGGCGAGTGTGATCTGGACGTTTTCCTGTTCCCTGGCGTCTTGCATCTAACTGTTCGTCGAGCGGGATCGCCGGGACTCAAGGCTGACGGCGGGGATTGGTATCCCGGTTATGGGCACATAACTCCGGTCGCCACACTGCGTGATTGCTTGCTCTGGACCGATCAGCATGAACCTTGGCGAAACCAGTTCCGATCGAGTCCCATGGATCATCCAGGTTACAAGATTGCTCGTCTGCGCACTAAATATGGTCCATGATCGTCGTGATAACCCACTTTCATTTCGTTCTCCATAATCCATTAATATATCACGACATTCCTTGATGATCTTCTCGTTTCACTTTCGTAAATCTTGTTCATGTCTCATTATTACTTCCATCTTGTAGGTCGATCGTTCTCGTGTGTGCAGGTATAATTCTTGGATAATATATATATGCATTCGTTTCTTCCAAACCAGTCCAACCGCCCTGATCTCCACTTGCCCGATCATCATATTTGCTGATCAGCCACAATGTGTCAACCCAGGCTATTGAGATTCCTGGTTACCCTCTTCGTGGGTTTGCATCACCTCAAAACGATTCCTTCTCACCCGATCACGTTCGAATTCCCTTAGTAACGCTCCACAGTTCAGATCACGCTCATCTATCCACTCGGGATCGTCGTAACCCTTCCAACGAACCAAATATTCACGGTGGGTCCGGCCAAAACGGGTTTTCTTGCCTGATCGGGTATCTAACACCTTCTCCACCTCAAATTCGTTCGGGTCCAATGTTCTTTCCCAACTATCTTCGGGTAAGAGAGCCTCATCAAAATCAAACCTTGGCTGATCATCTCCTGACAGCCTAGTTTTAGGCCGATCAGGGTATTCTCGGACCAGTTTCAACTTTGACAAGTGAACAATCGGGAAAATTCCATAATCAGTACCCGCGGTAATCAGTCGAGCGGCGTGATCACCGATTAGTTCGGCTACGCGGAACGGTCCATGCCATAAATGTGCTAATTTCTTGGCATATCCCTCTTTCACACGATCCAAGTAAAGCCAAACTCTTGATCCTGGCTCGATATTATGTGAATCGGCCTGATCATTGTTCCGATCAGCTCTTTCTTGGATAGCCCTTCGTAATCGTTCGTTAACTTGTTCCCGCGCATGTTGGTAGTGACGTTGGAGCCCCATGCGCCATCGACGAGCTTCGCGATCTCGACCTCGTGTGCAACTAACAGGGATCACTGACTCGATGGTAGATCGGGGGTCCCAACCATATGCCAGATAGAATGGGGTATCTCCCCTGATCCGATCAAAAGAGGAATTCAAAGCAAACACCAGTCTCTCCGCATATTCATCCCAATCTTGTTGCGCGGAGTCTGTGACATACATCTTGATAGCCCTGGTCAACGTTTGTACCATCCGCTCGGCTTTACAATTCGCCTGTGGACGGTACGCCATGGTCGCGCTCTGTTTCTGGCCAAGCATCTGATTAAAAGATCGGAACACTTCGGCCATAAAACCTGGTTAACGATCATGCCTGATCACTTCACTGGCTCCAAACCGTCGAAACACACATTCTTCGTAACTGCAAGCGACTTGTTGAGCCGTTCGTGTAGATCCCGCTTTCGCGATCACCAATCCCGTGAACAGATCAGTCCAGATCAGCAGCTCGGTATTGCCCTTGAACGATTTTGGGAGGGACGGTATGTGATCCATCGCGATCACTTGGAAAGGGTAGGTCGCCTGGATATTCCCAGGTGATCTTTCCCGGATATTTGGCATACCTTTTCCAGTTTCGCAATCCGTACATGTTCCAACAAACTTTTGTATACTTCGATATAATCCTCTCCAATGGAAATGCTTACGGATCCTGTGGTACGTTCGTCCTACGCCCTGGTGGCCACCCTCCAAACTGACATGATAATGGTGTAAGATATCAGCTTGTAAAGTCTCCGGGATCACGAGTCTAGCCGATCGATCCAAATCCGCATCGGCCTGATCAGCTGACACATAATAAAACAATAGATCATTTTCGTCGATCTCGTAGTTAAACGCGATCTTGGCACAATCCTTTGCCTCACTCTGGCTCAGCTTCTCCAGATCACCCTTTAGAAACGCCTTCAAATCACCGATCCATTTTTCCTCGCCTTGAGCCTTGAGAATTCTTTCGATCCGCATCTCTTGTACTATTTCCTCTGTCAGGCTTCCGCGAGAGGGTGATCTGTTGGGTGGTGATCTGGTTCGTGATCTCGTCGTGATCAAGATTTGGGCTGCTTCCTTTTCATTTTCCACACAGATCAGCTCCGGCAGCCTATTGATCTCCACCAGTTCTTCCAACAGCGCTTGATCAGTGATTATCGATCCGGCCGGATCACGCATAGCCATAGTTGCTAAGTGGTCTGCACTCCGATTCCAATCACGTTTCACATGCAAAAGATCGTGTCTTGGCCACCCACGTAAAGCTGTCATAACGCGATCATTCAGTAGTTTCAAACGCGGCGCCTTACAGTCGATCTCTCCAGTGATCTGCCGAATCACCAGGTTTGAATCTCCACATATAATTACTCTTCCAATCTTTTGCTCTCGCAAGAGATCCAAACCTAGTAGCAGACCACGGTATTTAGCCTCATTGACCGTGATACCTGGAGTATAATCTGAACCGGCTGATATAACAGTCCACTCTGGCAATTTCCATAGCAACGCGCTATACGCTCCTACACCTTTCTTCACACTCGCTGATCCGTCGAAACTCACAACGATCAGATCTTCTTCTGAGCCGACGATCGGTGGGGGTATAGTGATCGATTCACGTGGTTGTTTCCGGGGAGCGACCTCGATCAAGGCTTCATCGACTTCTGATCGGGGCGTGATGCTGGCTGCCAGCGTCCCAAGAATTTCTTCTTCGCCCTTGGTGCACTTAATGATCTCCAAAGTCCACTGGGATAACACCGCTGCCCATCGCCCCAGTCTTCCGTCTAAACCATTCGCGGATAGTAACCACGCCAGACTAGATCGTTTGGATAATACCTTAATTGATCTAGTTACCAGCATAGAATAGCAAACATCCAACACACGTAACAACGCTAACACTTCCTTATCCACAATGCCATAGTTAACTTCATTCGGTTTCAATGTTCGGCTTGTGAACGTCACCGGGCAATAAACTCCATCGTGATCTTGGACCAGTGCGGCCGATATGGCCCATTTACTGGCATATAAGATCACCACGGGAATCTTCTCCGGATCGAAGTGTTTTAGTATCGGCGTCGAGATCATCTTCGCCTTTAACATACTGAAGGCTACCATAGCGCGATTCATATGATCCTCTGATCCTGGCACAGTTTGATCAGTTGGTGATCCAATCTCGAGATCAACCTCGTGATCAGTCCCAATTGGTGATCCTCCCATCCGATCACGTTCTCTCAGGCCATGATAATCAACTTCCTTCAATTCATAAAGTATAGCGGCGTAGATCGAGAAGTCCTCGATAAATCTGCTATAATAATTCAATGATCCGAGGAAGGATTGCATGGCCTTCAACGATCGGGGAAACGGTAAGTTGCTGAGAGCGGCTAGATCTTTCGGATTTGCTTCCAACCCTTGGATCGATACGTTATGGCCGAGGTAAGCGACCTTGGGCTGACCCCAGAAACTCTTGACCACACTGATCGACAAATTCCAACGCTCGCAAGTATCCAAGAGTCGTTCGACCTTATCGCATAACATATCCCAGGATGTTGCCGTAACCAAGATATCATCTATATATGATCGCCTTCCCAACACTGATCGGCCCTGATCTTGGTCTGGTTCACCTTCCGTAAACACATCATGTAGATCAGTGGCTTCCCGATCAGCACTGATCTGGAAATACCCATAGAGAGCATTGTCGATCAGCCTCTGGTAGATCTGTGGGGCATTCTTTAATCCAAACGGCATCCGATTCCATTCAAAAAGCCCAAAAGGTGTAACGAAAGCCGAGATCTCTCGCGCGCGATCGGTCATCGAAACCACCCAGAAACCACTAGCCATATCCAGCGAACAAAACCATAAAACTTTATCCAGATCTTCTAATAAATCATTGATCAGGGGCATCGGGTAGACCATCAACTTCGTGAGGCGATTCACCATTCTATAGTCGATACACAATCGAATATCAACCCCGTTCTTCTTAATCACGATCACGATCGGTGATGCCCACTGCGATGTTGATGGTCGGATGATCTTTGTACTCAGCAAACCCTTGATCAAATCGGATAACTTTTCCCGGTATTGAGGTGCAACTTTACGACAGCGCTGAGCGATCGGCCTCGCATTTCCCACGTCTATATCACAAACAGCTCCGAACGCGGCTGGGGGTAGGGCGTTACTTTCCCCATCAGTAAGTGACGCCTCTTCCAGATGATCTTCTTTAGCTGATCGATCTGCTCGGGCGTATTCACCTCGGGATCACCGACTTGTAAATCTTCCAATGTGATTTCTGGCATATTTGGCGATACTTCTGGTAACACAGCCATCTGTTTCTCGATACCTTCAATATACTGATCGCCACCTTCGTGTATACACACCTGCTCGTCCACCTGATCTACCTCTTTCTGATCGGCATCATCTTGGATCGCCCCTTGTGCGTCGCTCGACTGATGGTTTACTTCGGATTCACCCTCCTCTGTAATGAATTCAGCTGGTTCATCCTCATGATCTCGTTTGGACTCTTCACTGTCTTTTCCGCTAACTGAGTCCGTTGTTTTCGGTGAGCCGGGCCTAATTTTACTCAATATCTGTGGACCTTCTTTGGCCCGGCCTTCCCTTGTCGCTTCGATCGATGGCCTCCTGATCAGCAGCTTGGTCGGCGTAGAATACTCTGGCTTCTCGACCATAGGTGAGGTATCTTCATCCACTAAGTCTTCGTCACTGATCACGTCCGTGGTGGCTTGATAAGCCAGATTCTGCCATTCGATGTATCTTCGTGATCCCACTGAAACATATCCGATCTGTCGGGGTACTTTCCCTTCAGGTAACCACATCCCTAAGATCATGTCTTCATGGATGATCAGAGGCTGATCGGATATATTTGTGACTCTGATGTAGCTTGATCGGCCGATACCTTTAACGAACGTTGGTACCCAACGTTCGCCACGGGTCAGCCACAATTTCTGCTGCCGATCACTCGACCGAATCATGACATCGACTGATCGGGACACCCCAATGTTCTCGTACTGGCCCATCTTTAACATCCGCACATGAGTACCATACAAAGGCCGTCGGCCAGATAACTGAATCTGCACTTCATCCGGCAGAGTCAGGGTTCCATGAGATAGGTCAAGTCGTATACCAGCGGGTACCATAAAAATCCATCCCCAATATCGCATCCTGACCGGCTAGCCGTCCAACCCAAGCATTAAAATAGTAGACTAGGGATCCTGCCAGGGTGATCTTCACACGTGATCGTCCTTCCGTCATATATGAACTCTCGCCAATCCCAACACATTCTTGTCTCTGGGTACTGTCTATACGACATCCCACCTTACGAGCAAAGGCGGAGTCGATGATCGAGACTTCCGCCCCAGAGTCAAATAAAATAGTGGCTTTCTCATTGTTGATCTTTCCGTTACCTTTAGCCTGTTTAAACCACTTATCGGGAGAGTGATACTTCCAGTATCCACGGGATTCACCGGGCAGTAGGTCCAACTCCATGAT
>MIQA02023953.1:0-49406 GCA_001887855.2 Sclerospora graminicola
ATGAACTGTTACATGTCAAACGGGAGTGGAACAACAGCGCAGACCATCTAGCCACCTTGGCCATGCGAGATTAGGTCGGTCTCAACGTTTCGGATCCGGGATTGTTGGACGGATTGGCAGAAATGAACAAGCTGTCGGAGATAATCAAACCGGCCGTTAGGTACGAGGACCATCCGCCCGGACCCGAAGAAGAGGAGTATGGTGACCGGAGCTGGGAACAAGGCATTCAGACCCGACCAGACCAAAAGATGCCCTGTGGCAACAAGAGATCCATCTAGGCAGGCCCACAAGCCGGCTGGGCATGACTAATCAGGGGTAGTAGTCGAAGTAAAAGATTGGAGTGGAGATGAAAGAAGCACGGATGGATATATTGAAAAGGAAACGAAGAAAAAGAAAGAATCAAAAGAGTCCAGTTGCCTATCCCTATGGACGATTATACTTGCTGCGGAGCCGGAACACTTGAAGTCCAGGATGGTCGAAGGGTCGTTTGCGGTATTGGTTGCGCCAAGGATCTTGTCGGGTGATGGCCTCCAGAGGTTCGGAAAGAAAGGCAGTCTGATCCCGGGCACCCAGGCCTGGGAACCACGTGCCGCCCTCCGCTGCATCTCCGCACCTTCGTTCGGTAGATGGAGTATAAACGGGGAGGGAAACAGGTCCAGGTCGCAATTACCATCCCGGATGCCTTCCATGACAAACGCACATAAACGGACCAACGCCTCGGATGCTCGCCCTCGATGATTCTTCCGGGCAGCGGAATACGTTCGGAAAGATTCGTCCACTCGCTTATCCTCTGCAGAAATGTACAGAAAATGGGTGGACTCCCAGATGGACCAGGCATGAGCCACAGCGAAGTCCTGGAATCTCGTCTTCAATTCCGTAAACCATGGGCTGGACGGAAGTCCCATATCTGGCATCTCAGTAGCCAAGATCTGCCAAGGCTCGGTCTTCATGAGCGCGTCGATGGCACCCGACCTCATCAGGTCGGGGCGCCAAGCCCCTAATGGAGGCGACTTGCGTGATCGGGGGAATATCCAGAGAGGCGGACGGGACAGAGAGTGAGCAAGCTGAGAACTGGAGATATTAGCGAGACTTAAATTTCTCAGCTGCTCGACCGGCCAAGGTAGGATGGCGGACCGATCCGCCACACTGGGGAAGCGCCCGTCCGGTAACCACAAAAGCGGAAGTTTAGGAAAAGGGTGCGCGGGGGATAGAGTGCTCCGCCGGATCTTGGGTTCGGTCACCGGCCGGCTGGGTCGACGTTTAAGACGTGGCCTGGCTGGAGCTGACCGCCGGGTTTTGGCCGGATTTTTTGAGAGAGGTACTCCTGGATCGCTCAGGTCAGGAGGAGTCAACCACTGATCAGGGATGTCCTCTTCGTTGTCCTCCAACTTCTCCTCTGCTACTCCGTGGAATTCGGGGTACGAGCGACCTGAGAGGCTGGGGTGTCGACAGTGCCGGGAGGCAAGGAGAAATCAGTCGGCTCATGCCCTCCGGAGCCAAAACCTGCCAGCGGCGGAGTTTGCAAATCGATAATCTAATCGGGGTCCAGGTGCCCCATCGTTTGGCTACCAGAATTTGAGAGGCGACGACGGGTGTCCGCGCGAGAGCGAGACAACGCGTCGCACATCTGCTGGTCGTCGTAATCCTCGTCTTCTTCGTCATCATCATATATGTACGGCGGGGAGGGCGGACCTGAATCCGAGGAAGAATCAGACGGAGGGCTGATCCGGGTGCCGGATGGTGAAGCGGCCGCCGAGCCGGATGGCGAAGCCGCCGCCGAGCCGGACGGCGAAGCAACTGCCGAACCGGATTCCGAGTCCTCTTCGGAGCTAGATGGCGAACTAGAGTTGAGACCAGTTCTCCCTAGTGAAAGAGGAGGAGATACAGCAGCGGACCGCCTTGCGAACAAGCTGTCATCGCTGTCCAAGTTCGTTTTAGCTGTCCGAATTGCCCGGATGACATTGGCGCGAAGGGGAGGATTCGCTCCTTTTTCTCCGTTTAGGCGGATCAGAACCGGCCAAGGAAGTGTTAGAACTGACCGGATGTTTTCCGTTCCCCGATCCCGCCGAGGCGGACGAGAGGTCTGAACCGGCAAGGGGGCGGATTAGGGCCGGCGGGAAGCTCCTCAGGTCCTGATTCTGCTGAAGCAGATAACCGGATGATTGCGGTGGGGAGGTTTTCCACTGATCCACCATCCCCAAGATAGCCAAGATGGCCTCTCGTGCACTCAAAGGAGCTTGTAAGAGAGGAGCGGTCTGGCGTCGAGTCGTCTCGAGCTGGTTTTGTAATTTACACAACAGGGACCTAAAACGATCCTCCTTGTCCAGCAGGGCGGCGCAAACACGGTCGACCCGAGCCAGCTCAGCATGGGTGTCAAAATGACTTCGCCGGACCTGGTAGAGCTCAGACCGCAGCTCCCGTTGCCGGGAGGAGGCTTCCTGCAACTGCCGCTCCAGAGAAGAAATGTGGCGGAGAGCTTGAGTGTGGGACTCGCGCAGGTGGTTTCGGTTGTCCCGCACTTTATCCAATTCGTGGGACAGCTGATGGAGTCGGACGCGAAGGTGTGAAAGCTCTTGGGACATGTCTGAAATCTCGGCAAACTGTTGTTTCAGCTGTTCCAGCAGCTGGAATGCGGAGTGGTAAGGACGTGGAAACCGTAAGCGACTGGGTTACAACACAAGAGGAGAAAAGACACTTACGTTGAAGTTTTGATCGGTGAACCAACTCCTGATTGGCAGCCCGGAGGGGTTCAACGACGTCTGCCAACATGCGGAGACGGTTTCTCTCTTCCGTCAAGATGGCGACTTGGCCCTCAAGATCGGTCACCTGTTTCTGAAGATCACTCGGTCCCGAGGAAGATTTCGTAACGGCAGCTTCATCGGCCCGGCGGGTGGCGGAGGAGAGTTGTTGGACCAAGTCAGCCTGGATGTGCTCCAAGCTATCCACTTGGGCGGTTAACGCCTCCAGTCTTTTCTCCATCCCCGCCGTTTCGGAGATGGAGGCGGATGGCGCAGCGGCCCGTTGCACGGCGTCCGTAAGCTGGCCCACAATTGCCCTGAGGCGGGTTATTTCATCCACTGCTTCTTGACGACGGCGTTTCAGCTCAGTGATTCGGGGGTCCACGTGGTCCAGCATCGCACAAAAGGTCTTGCATCTCTGCGACAGAACCTCAGAGTCAGCCTGACAGGATCGGAGCTCCGCCTGAAGGGAAGAGACGGCGGCTTTCAATCTGTCCTGGTCTCCGCAAACCTGGCCGTGAGCGCAGAGTGCCGTTTCAGCGTCAGCAGTCGACAACACCAGATCGGGAGTACGGGACGAATTCGGCGGTTTTGCAACTTCCACCCCGCTGGCGGGCGAGTCGTCATCCACGAGAACGAGACGGCATGTGTCATCCTTGTCTATTTGCAAGACTGAAAATATATCAAGATAAAGTCAGCATCTGTGGATGTGATTGCAAGCCGGCTGGGAGACCGACCTGGTTCACGGAAATCTTTATAAATTAGTAAGACGACGTACCGAAGCGAGGCATGGGTAAGCAGGATCAGATCCACTTGGTTCTGGTGAGGTCGTGCCTCAACCGTTGTGCGGCAGTGACGCGACTCAGGGACGGCTGTGGTAAAGTGACTTATGAATTAATTGATGCGAAGGTGTGAAGTACTTTCCAGAGGGCGCCTTCTGATTGGCAGAAAATGTGGACCAAGGGCATAGGTGCCGGATGGCCGTCGCCGCGCGTATCTACCAGCGGCCGGACGGCGCCAGACCTGGAGTCAGGCCGGATGAATGCGACTGAAGACGTGGATAGTTGGGCTAGCGGACTAAACGGACGGGACGACCACGGATGGCGGACGGCCGAGGGGCGGATTGGTTGGAAGGTATGAGCGAAAGGGGCCTGAAGGAGGGTGAGTGTTCTAGTGGATGAAGGAGGCACCCGGATCGGACGTGGAGCTGCCAAGGAAGTGCTAACGCCAGCGGCCAGTGAGTTCAGATGGATGGCCATCCGGCCGATCCGGCTGGGGTTCGATGTACCGGCCGGGCTGGTACCATTTGGGTTGGGTGTACCGGCCGGGTTGGTACCATCTGGGGTTGGTGTACCGGCCGGGCGGGTACACAAAATCGGAGTTAACCGGGCTACTTCGGGTAAGATACATGACTGTCCAGCCGGGCTATTTGGGGTAGGTTACACAAAAGGGAGTATTGGATATAGGGATAAATCAGTATACGTTTCGCTTTTTTAGACACAAGTCGCTTTTATTGGTTCACAGCGGAGGGCTAACAAGGTCCCCTCTTGCTGCTATTGGTTTGCCCGGGGAAGGTTAAGTTAACCCACCGGATGTCCCCTGACCGGGAGTCGCGGCGTTTTCGTATACTCACCTCAAGTCGCCCGTGTTTTGAACACGGTATATTAAGTATTGGGAAGTGGTGACATTTTGGCCTTCTGTGGAAGATTGTGGAGTTATATTTGGATTCCCCTTTACGTACACGTTTGGATTTACCCTTCATTATCATTGGTTTGGCTGGTCGATCGATTATTCTCGGTCCAGCCGTCGCAGTATACAAAGTTCAAGTATATTGCCAGTCGAGCTCCTCGGTGACGATTTCCGCCCAGGAGCTACCCCTAGTCCTAACCCTCATCTCCTTATTCGACGGACTTTACACTTTTCGCCCTAGGGTCTATCAAGAGAGCGCAACCGCCAGTACTGACGGGTACACAAGGTGAGCTTTTAACATGGAACATCGAGTCGTCACGATCAAGCGGATGGAAGTGACCGATCCAGCCGGCCGGATGCCGGATCGGATCATGACTCGGATGGACGGAGTACCCCCTCCGACAGTCAGTCGTCTGGGCCCCCCGTGGGTGTTCGCGTCTCAGGAAGAATTTCTCAGAGCGACTACACCACAGTAGTAAGCTATATGTTTGCTCGTCTCGGTGCAAAGCATCAGCTAAGAACGGCAGGTATAGTGATTGAACCGCCGACGTAGATGCAGTACTTTCTGTGGGTTGACGAGTTACATTATAGGGTGTTGTAGGCAATATAATATGATCCTTATATGAAAAAGTTTTAGGTTGTTCTAGCTCTGATGATCGATTTGATCTATCTAATCCTGATTGCGTTGGCAAAAGTTCCAAGGAGGGAAATCCGGTTTCATCAAAGGTTACATCATGGCTGTAGATAATCTTGCCAGTGGAAACATCAAGTAGTCGAAACCACGCTTATGGACCGATGTTCTTCTGGGACGTGAGCTTATGCTTTGCACCCAAAAACACGGAGGTTCATGACGGAAGGTTTATTGTCATACCAAAGATCATATGGCATTTGTTATTCGTAACCGAGCTCGGGGTCATGTTCATCGGGTCGGTAATGTAGCGAACACATTCAGCCCATAACTTACGAAGTAATTTTCCGTCGTATAGGGTAGTCCAAACGCGTTCCATATAGGTACACTTTCTTCGTTCAGCTACACCATTCTGTTCAGGCGTGTATGTCATCGTAAATTGCGTTTTGGTTCCGTAGTTGTCCCACAACGTTCGACCATGTTTTTCATACGCTTTCGCATTGTCATCTTGATGTTTTAATTTCAGGGTCATATTAAGTATATTGGACAGTGTGAACATCAGAGCGAAAACTATTTAGCGCCTTGCGGCCAAAGTCTTCGAAGCATTCATAAAACTCTGAACGAATTTTGATAATATATGTGACTGCGATACGCGTACAGTCATCAATAAAGATTAGAAAATAGCTACAACCGGTTAGACTTGATGTCGGCATTGGACGCATATATCACTATGAACTTTTCAAGAGGAAATTTCGCACGTTCAACAATTTTATTTAGATTAAATCGTTGACAATGTGTCTTTGCTAATAAACATGAAGGACATGTAATATCTACTTGCGATCCTACTCCATCGAGTTCATGATCGATGATCGCTTCATTCTTAGGAAAAGCCTGTAATATACGAAAGTTAGGATGGCCCATTCGTTTATGTAAGTAAGCATACAATGCTGACGTACCATGAATGGTGATCAGAGCCGTCGGGTTGCTGGTCGATATCTACTTCATACTTTCCATCAATTGGTACAAGTCGGCATGCGTGGCAAATTTATGTTGACTTGTATTAATCGCGCATCACATGTTTTTAAAACAAAAGCAAAAATCTCCCTTCACAGCGGCAGGCACCGAAAAAAAATTACACTTGAGTTCGGGTGCGTTGAGAACGTTGCGCATCTTGAGCGTCTGTGGTCGTCCCTTGGAATCGATGACACTGATGGAGATATCACCAATCGCAAGGAACGGGATTTGGTTCTTCCCACCAACAGTGATCCAGCCTGTGTAAGACGTTGTTGTCGTGAACCACGCTTCGTTATACGTTACGTGACGCATACAACCAGAGTCGATAGTCCAGACCGGATCAACATCCGTGGAAGTCATCCTGGCTGTCAAACCGAACGTCGACACGGTGGTGGCAGTGATGGCAACCACGGCGTTGTTGTGACGGGACTGATGGTACCCGTTGTTGCCTTGATTCGCATTTCCATGGTACCCATTCAAACATTTTGAGAGTCGTAGCCGGAGTTTCCTTGACCATTTTCACGTCCACTGTTACGGTTGCCATGACCGTATTCACGTTGGGCATTGCCACGTCGTCACCTATTGCCATTCCGGTTAGAACCGATAGCATATGGATGTTGACGGTTTCCATGATTGTTTGGCATGTTGCGTGGGTTGCTCGGACGCGTACCCGGTCACTTAAAGTTGGGTGTTCGCCGTATTCGGTTTTTACCTGACCCATCGACATGTCCTTCACCAACACCATCGTCCACAGTACGAGCACATGCGCTGAGTATCGGTGTTTACACCCGCAAGGGCTTGCGCATTCGGGAAAGATGCAGCGGACATCAGAGCACGTTCGTTCTGGGTCTCTTTGCTATCGGGATTACCACGAGACAGCGCGAATCGTTCTTACGCAAGCTTCTTGGTATCATGGGACTCTAAGTTGCTTTTAAGCTCTCTGAGAGACAAAAAAATCTCACTGTTTCCACGCCAAATGCACATCGATGCAGGCATTGCGTTGAAGAGGGACACAGAGAAGACGTTTTCATCAAAACTGTTGTTCAGTACGGTATTCAGCCCCCTCATGCCGTCCTCGTACTTTAGAATGAACTCCATCATGTCGTCACCTTCCTGGTAACGAGCATTGTAAAGGTAGTTCATGATACCGTAGGGATCACCATGTGCTTTGGTGCCCTTATAGCGGTCGCATATCCCTTGGTAAATAACGTAGGCCTCGTCGAAGCCCTTGATGATCCGAATGTGCTTGTCATCAAGTGTCTTCATCAAAAACGACTTGACTTGTGCATTCAGGCGACGCGCCTTTGCAGCAACCAGAAGATCCTTTGTTTTCATTTTTGCCTTGACCTTTGCCTTGGTTCGCGCCTTCGCCTTTGCCGCTTTTTCTTTCGCTTTGGCGAGCTTCTTGGCTTTCAGAGTTACGAAAGACTCGACTCGAGCAGAAGCAGGGAGAACAGGGGTTGCAAACACTGGTACGTCGTCGTCATTTTCACCTTGAACTACTGGATCCTCGATCGTCAGTCGGCGGACGTCGGTTGATGCCACGAATTCTTCTTCGTCGTCGTCGAGTTCTTGATCCGGTGTTCGTTCTGCGAGTCATTTCCTTCATCACAGCTGGAATCCGAAGCTAGATCATCGTCGGTGACCGAAACCATATCTTCATCGTCATCGTCAAAGTCAACGACTGGTTGAGCTCGTAGTTTGGGTTTTCTAGGAATCGGAGCAGGTTCTTCCTGTCGAGGTATGATTGGAGACGGGTCTTCCAAATGTAAAAGTTGTCGGACCCGGTCAGGCGAGAAAAATCCGATGAGGTGGGGCTTGGGCTCATAACCTGTTGAAGTGATAGCACGTTGCACGTTAAGGTAGAAACGTTAGAGTAAAATCTTGCTTGGAAGCAGGCAAAAATAATCATATTTTTCATTTATCAAGGACACTGAGCATTAATGTCTGTAGGGACATTCAAGTAGAGTTTCTATACCTCAGTAGAAGCATTAACATATGTTTATATGTACATGTAAGTGCAAGTGTAGCGGATTCAATGCCACTAATCCTCTTGTGTGTTATTATTCGTCAAAGAGTACAAAGGGTAGTGCTTCTTTAATCGATAAGAAACATACTTCTTATAAAAAGGTAAATGTACTGAGATAAGCCATTTACTCCAACAGAGTGGATATTGTTATCGGACCAAAAAAAAGAATGTTCGAGGAATGTTCTCCAATTGCCTGACTCTGGGCAGCCCTCTATCGGCGAATTGCACGGTGTATAATATACCTCCACTACACAATTTTAGATTTTAGGTGTGAGAAATGGCACGAAAAAGCACCCGGAAACGCTCCCCCAAGGAGATATTATATAATATAAATGGATTTTGTGTGCTTTTTGGTTTGTAATTGGATACAGCCAATCCATTTATAACTAGATAATCCGATAGAAATTACGGGCGAAACGACCCTAGTCTTGTTTTAGTCGTCAAGAAACTGTACAATGAGCTCGACCTCACTTCGGTAGAGAACGACAAGTTTTGTCTTCGAATTTTATTGCAAGTATCCACTTTTGTACTACATATACCTACTTTTGCTGCTCATAGTCGTTTTACCGACTAGACTTTCCCTCTGTTTGGGTTTCGCACAGTCCAGCGCTTGAACAACCTGCCAGCTACATGGATATCCGTGTCTACCTACCTATCACCTTTTCGTCTCCGTATCAGTCCAAAATATAGTGCTAAATCTTGAAATACTCGCCCATTTGCAGGCAACATGTTTAGCTCGATCGTGCGTGGGACTCCCTTTAGAAAGTGCGCGCAGCCTACGGTAACTTCAGTATATGTAATAAGTACCTTCATTAGCTAAACCTCGATGTTTACCTATATGTCTTAGAAACGTGCCCCTTAACCGTGAAACGAACCAGGTCTACTCCACCTTACAGTGATTGGTACGATAAATCTAGCAGCTGACAGGTCTCCGTGCCAAAAACAACCTAAAAGTGCATCACAAGTATAATTGGATATGTGATGTGTAATTTCTTTAAGCTAAACCATACATGAAAGGTTTAAACCAAATCAAGATAAAATAGCTCTGAACGAGAGTGCTTCTTCGGGATATGGAAGACGGAAGTTTCAAGCAATTATGCATCGTTAATATCGGTCTTGTTTTGGCTTGGCATACGAAACAAACATGGCCTTGCACTGGATTCGCTCATGATGTCATCGGCCAGCAGTTAAAATGGTTCGAGGTGATCAAAGGTTCAATGTTTCATCGTATAAAACAACGAGAAATGCATACATCAGTCACCCATTCAATACACCAACCGAGAACACTAGCCGTTTCCTTCTTCTTTTGGGTGCTATACATGGTTTTGGTATCTTTATACGTTTCAATGTTGTTCCATCAAACTTAGGTAACGTTACTACCAGTACCTTCTTTAGCTGCTAATAGCCGGTATACCATCTGCATGCGAACTAGGATCTAGTTACAATTGAATTGGATGTACAAAACGAAAAGGCACACAAATCCAACTATATTATATAATCCCCCCCAGAAGACGTCTGGCAGCGTGGACAGCAGCTTTGAGGACGAAGACAGGGCCCGCAGCCGTTCAAGTGGCAGCATCTATGAGTACGAGGCAAGGGGGAAAGGGGAGACAGGGGTCACAGCCCGCGCACGGACCTGCAAGAAAGAGCAGAAAGATGGCACCGACAGAGAAAAACAAACAGCAGTTGAGCCTCCACTGGACGAAATAGAATTTACAAGTTGGGATGATGTAAACGCATTTATGACTGTATTTGAAGCGCGATCATAGTAGGTGCAAACGATAGTATAATTGCTTTTATTGATGTTCATACTATTTTTTGATGTATTTGTTTTGCCATTTCAATTTACAAAGTCCTATTGTCTTTATTTGTATTATTTTGAGTTGATTGATGTTGATTTTAATATGTTTACTATTTGTTTTACCATTTCAGGTAAGAACAAAGTCCTATTGTCTATATGGTTTTGTTATTTAGTTTATTAATGTTGATTCTAATATGTTTACTATTTGTTTTACCATTTCAGGTTTGAACAATGTGTTATTGTCTTTATTTATGCTAATGGTAATACTTTGATTAACATATATGTTTTAGCACTTTCGTTTGCGCTCCTCGACATCGGTTGAAGAGCGGAACAAGTGTATTCGGGTCACCCAATCGAATGCTAAAATCATTCCGAGTGGGTGGAACTTTTTTACCCGCACTCTAGAGTGACACACGCTGGAGTGTACAAGTGCCGAGGATCTGGGAAACGACTGCGGCAAGAAGTGAGGTGCATAGGATGTGAAGCAAGGGTACGTGTGCATGTTATTATTGCTACATGTCTGCATATAATTTATTCAAAATATTGTTGGTACGTGTATATTTTGTACGTAGATCAACATTTGTGTGCAATGGCGACAGGACGGGGAGAGCTTTGTTGTTGCAGTAATCAATTACGATTTGAAGAATACTCACCGGCTCTCGCAGATTACATACGCTTAATATCTTGTGAATCGATTGGCGCTGAGCCAAGAAGTTTTGGAAACAGTGAATCTGCTGCGCAAATCTGGTACAAAGAAGAAGAGTATTCGAAAATACATTCTGGAAGCCTCTGACGCCTCACCAAGTGCCCATGGCATGAGCAATTTATTAAGGAACTGAAGATGCTCGAGCGAGGAGTGAGGTCGTCAGCGGACAGATTGCGAGGACGGATGCGAGAGTTCTGTGAACAAGAATCAGGTAACATAGGACGCATCTTACGGAATGGATACAAGATAAGGTATCAATTGAAATATAACGTATTAAATGAATTATATGTATTAAAAATCATTGTTTGTAGTGCTATTCAAACTGTTGCCAAATGTATCACGCTCCGGACCAAACACATTCGTGACATTTTCTCTTGTTTTGCAGAGGTCGTATTGATTGGTGCGACGCACGGAACCACCCCCTCGAAATATACGGTATTCAGCTTCATGGCACACGACGGTTTTGGTAAAGGGCAGTATGTGCAGCCCGGCCTAATACAAAATGAGTGCGCGGAACTCTTTCGACTGCAATCGAGACATTCAAGATCCACAACGAGAACTGGCGCAAGGTGCAGTGTGTAATAATTGATATAAAAGTTTACTGAAATATCTGTTTTGTATGCTGCTCTTCCCCGTGCCAGTTCCACGTTATAAAGTGGCCTCGAGAAGAATTTTTTTACGTAATTACGTCTAATGAATATGGCTTTACGGTATGGGAAAAAAGCGACTCAAGGGACTAGTTAAGTTGCTAGTGTATGCGAAGACGAGCAAGAGTACACAGAGCACCGGACGTATTTTCAGCATCTACTTTGCCTGGAAACCGACAGCACCGCTTCGGTCGGTAGCACCACCGATCGCACTTGTGAGACCTGTCATTCGCCAGACGGTAGAACGACCGACTCGAGTAACACACTCCAGAATAAATTCGTCGCGTACTTTACAAAACAAACTGGGACAACTGCAAAGACATGTGGTGCGCTTACACTCACCAGAACGCTGTCACACCTGGCAACAACACCAACAACCGGCTAGAGTCATCATGGAGACAACTGAAGGACTTTGTCGATTCATTTACCTGCGTCGACGACTGCATTGGATCGATAATGTACTACCAAAGTGTCGTGGAGAAGGACTTTGTGCAGCGCATAAACAAACATTTCGTTGTTTTGAACTCAACATACGACGCTGAGATGACACAAGTTGCTAACATAGTAAGTGAGCACGCATGCGAATCGATTTATCAGGGGTACGCGTTTTCAATTTCGAGTGCGGTCGAATATGAATTTTACGAAGGAATCATGAACGTCTTTTTCCTTAAGAGAACGGTCACAGACGACGAGGCACGTGATGAGTCCAACGTGGGATATAACGTGGAGAAATTAAAATGGGAATGCTCGTGTCTGTTTATTTCAACACGACATCTGCCATATCGACATGTATTTCACATTCGCAAGGCTTTCAATTTCGAGCAAGTGACCCCAACTTACCTTTTACATTCACGGTGGATAATCTCGTTGTACGAAGCGAGACAACAATCGAGTATGCCCCTGCCGAAGCATTCAATGAAGACGTAATTCCCCCTCGGGCCAAAACTCCATGGGATCAGAGTCGAAAGTTCAAGGCGGAAAATGAGTCGGCGTTGTAATTAGCCAAGCACTGAGTGAGGTCGGGACAAACGAATTTCGGTCAGCTCTCGCGACGCTTAATAAATGATGCCTATGAGACAACACGGTGAACCTACATTAGTATTGAAAATGCAATCAAATTGCATCGATACATGTGCCAGCGGCGCAGACAAGTAAAAATGAGAGTGAGAAGTCGATAAAGCGTCTCCAGATGTTCGGGATAAAAGATATCAGTCAGTGGTGTAAACAAATGATGTTACGGGTGGAAACGTGGACGAGTTGGTTGTGCTACAGATTGGATCTAACAGTGGAGATAGTGATGAGTGTGTAGCGGTACAGACTAAAGATGTTGAGGGAGATGATGTCCCAGCCACTCAGGTCCAGGTTCAAGACGATGTTGATTTCAATGGCTACTTTGTTATTTCGAGCCCGCCTCAAGCAAGTGGTCGACCGAAAATAAATCAAAAGCAAAGCTAGCTAAACAGAAGGCAAATACCCGGTACACGAATAAGCTTCGCAAATGTACCAGGACCAAGTCAGTGTTGCTACCATGCAGATTATTATGTACAGCGTCGCAACAGTCAATACAGCGAAGAAAGTTGTCGAACGTTTTAGATTGTTTGAAATAAAGAAGGGGACCAAGCAACCGAGACAGTTTAAACTGAACGAAAGAAGCAAAAACAAGCTTTTGTCTGTAAAAGACCTGTGTCGTGTTCTACTGAAGTCAATGGTTTCGAAATGTGCTTCGCAAATCGTTCGCTACAAAGTGGCCTCGCAGAAAACCAAGTCGCGATCTAAGTATCGGAGATCAAAGTGTTCGACAGTTCAATTTTAAACCTCATGCGCACGTGGTATCGTATTACGGAAAGAATAAATAGATTGAAATCGCATGGACAGACTCGGTGGATGTTAAGATTGGTGATTCTTTTGAACAAGTTTCTGCGTTTCAAATAACATGGATATTGTACCAGCGCTAGAAACAATCCAACTTCAAACTGAGAAGGTACATTTTTGTCATTTATTTTGCGTGGTAATTTCTAACTTTAAGTAACTTATTCGTAATTAGGTCAATTTAGCGGACTTTGCTAGGTGAATGCAATCGAGCGACGCCGCTCTTTATTTTGCTTTAGAAAAAAATTAGCAATAGCCGCGTGGTCGCAGTTTTTGCCGTCACTCACTGGTGGTATCAGCGTGAATGATGTAGATAAAAGGTTACGAGTGATGCTCTCGAAGAACGGTACCGATTAGACTATGTTTCCGCTACTGTTCGGCAGCAACCACTGATGTTGCGTCTTTGCGCGTATGAGCACTCAAGAAATATATTATTACGACCCCATGAGTTCCAGCCATGCGCTTGAGGCATACCTTTTTGCACACGACAAACTACACCGAATTCGACCAACGAATGACCTGCGCAGTACCGCATCCGCCGTTTGGAGGGTCACAATTGGACAATTACAACTGTGGAATTTACTTACTTGTTGCTCCTGAGTCTTTCGTCCATTGCAAAAATCCTGGCCAAGTGAATCAAGCAAGCTTGTAGTCGCAATTTGAGTATGTGTTGTAGTTTTCAGTTGGACGAAAAAAATGGAATTGTATCGTGTTCTGATCAAACTGGTTGCATATTTAATTGCTAAATATAATGCAACTTGATAACATTAGTGTTCTGTTGATACGAGTTATAGCAATATTCAGTGAGGATGGCGACTGAGTCAGGTAAAGCCATTCCTCTGCCTCGAGTCAACATAGCAATTTTTAACTTGCTTTTAGTATAAGAAGAAAATGATTTTGAGAATTTTGGCAACTGTTTTTATGCAATATTGGCGACAGAGTCACGTGAAGCCCTCTTTCTGCCTTGAGTCAAGACCGCAATTTTAAACTTGCGTTAGTATAAGAAGAAAATGACTTAGCAGATTTTGACAACTGTTTAGCTTAAATTCAATTTTTTTTAATTATGTGCATTGAATGGATTGACACGTGGTTGGTTTGAAGAGGGCCCTAGTTTTCCCGCCAAGTCAGTATCCAGCTATACGTATCGTCGCGTTTTATGTCAGTTTTTACATTTACCGATTCATGTTTACTGATTCGGTCCAATCGGTAGCAAATGCACTTTCTCGTGTACATATGAGGTGCCTCAGTCGGTAACAGGAACCAGTGTCTTTGTTAAATTGGGTTGTATTAGCTACCATGTACATGTGAAATTTCGTGGGAAGTTTAGGCTCAGCATGCATGATGTGGTCATCACTTCGTTATACTTCAGAACGTGATTGTGAGATAGTGCTTAAGACGGAGTCAGGATCTGGTGCTGGTATGATGTCCTATAAGCTCTTGATACTTATTTGAAGTCGGATCCCTTTCTCCCTTGTTCGTAACTGTCGTCGTTTGAATTCCGCTACGGTATCAAGTTGCGCTCGACATTGATTCACATAAAGTCAAGATGTTCTCGTCCGTTCCTGATAACTCCCTGGAACACCGTCTGATTCCACAATTGCCAAATCCATGTAATTGCTATCCCACTTACGCCTTTCCATATCCTCTCAAATTCCAGTAAAAACTCAGATCCAGATCGGCCATGCGTATTCATCATCGGCTTATCTATCTCTACTCCTATTGATGTCGGTGATCTGGAGACCACTGCTCCTTGAAAATTTTGTAATTCGTCCTACCTAACCAATGTTGCGTCAGCCGCAACCAAGAGGCCTGTGCCCGTCGACATTCCCAAAGGACATGAAAAATGTCTGACCGTGTACTGGTACATCTATCACCCAGCAAACATCGTAGATTCAAATCATTTTTTTGAAAAACGTATTCAGTTTCATGGTAATCAATCGAAATATCACCCACACCTGGTAATCGGTCAGTACATTGTCATGATGCTATACCTGCTGTGGCTCCGAATCTGGAGCGCAACCCACCGCTCATTCTGACCACACCTTACTTTTCATTTGTCAAGGATAGGCAGTAGTGACGTAGCTATACCTTTATGATATAGCTTCCGAGAAGATTTATGTAGACTACGATGGATCTTCCATATAGGCGTCGAGTCGTCCATTGGCCGTCTATAAGGTGTAAAGCAGGATGGGAATTAAATACTACTTTTTCATGATATGTATCCTCCCAGATATATATGTCTAAAAAAACCGCATTCCCTATTTTCCAGAAGATTCCGTCAGCATGTTGCTTCACTGTCACCACCTTATTATCCGCACTTCGCGTACCTTGCTTTTCACTGAGAATCATACAGAATTGCTGGTCCCCGAGAAAGAGTGATCTCCCGAGGAGCTCCAGCGAATAGTCCTATGGAAACCCGTGGGATGCTAATACTATCGCTCCCAACCATCTACCTAGTTTCGCTTAATATGAGACGTCTCATAGTTACTAATAACCTGCCAGATGTAATATTTATTGTCAGTCGGTAAATCCGTAATTTCGCAAGATAAAATTCGCCTCTGTTTAAATCACCTCGGTTAGAGGCTCCTAACCGAAGGGCCAACCAAGTTAGAGAAGACACACCGACCTTTCCAATTGATATGGGTGAATAAAAACAGTGCCATCCATGCCTGTGAGTTTTGGGTGAAAAAGCCTGTATAATTTTAGAACTGAGGATCTGTTAACTCAGCCGTCCTCTTCGAGGTCAGTTGAGTCAACCGAGATGGCGATCACCATCTGACCAATCAGATGCCCTCATTTTTCAACCGTGCTGTTCCAGAACAGAGGTGAATTTTGCCCTAATACACATTGTGGGAATCCGATCATACATTGAAGGTGATAAGTCATTTGCTCGCTCCTCTCGAAATCAAGGGTTTGACAAATAAACGCTCCCCAAAACGGTACATAATGTCTGGGCAAGAGATCAGGGCACGGTATCGTTTCCAAATGAATCTTAACTTCTATCTACTCTCCATCTTTCAAAGTATTGGCATTCTTATCCATCGACGGATATAAGCCTTTCCATACTGCAGGTAAATGACGTGTGGCATTGCTAATGATTGACCATGATTGGGCCCCATCCATTGCCTAAATTCGCATAGCATCGAGTCCGCCCGCTGCCTTACATACTTAATACCTTTATATTGGAGATAACATAGGAAGTTTAAATGTGTCCTGCTGGATATTATACCATTTTTACCGAACATCTATAAAAGAGAGATTTACTTAATGGGGCCAAAAAAGTTGAGTTCAACCCTAATGGGGCGATCGTACTTACTAGATAATATCGTCAATAAATGACGTCAGCAGTATCCGAAAAATGTGGACAATACAGTGTACCTAGCCAAGTTCATACCGACCTCGGTTGGTGCAGTGGTTAAGGCCCTGCCCCCGGGACCGGGAGATTGCGGGTTCGAGTCCCACTGGGACGAAAATCCAAAGTCGAACCAACTTGATTGGGTTGTGTCAGCAATTTGTAGATGTTGTTGGGAGCTTAGCTGTCGGAAGCTCACAAATGTTTCAAGCAAAGCTGTAGAAACAAAGCAAACTTCAGGCATTTTCGGAGTAGCTTTGGAAAGGTTAGTGCTGAGTGGTGCATTATCGAAGCAGTTACAAAGAATTCATACTCACTGGATGATATGATCGAGTCTACCTACTCATCGAAATGAAGAGTCCATTTCCATTGTGACCACCTTCCTTGGTCCTTAAAAATTAATACTTATGTCCAATATTGGTAACCAGTTGTAGAATTTCAAGCGCTTGTCCAATGTCTCTCCAGTTTGCTCGCACCAGGTTTGATCTATCGACTGATAAGAAAAATTTTGGACCCATTGATCCCTTTCTCTCGCCAATGGTGACGACAACGGAGCGCTCTAAACTTGTTAAAGAGATGCAAAGCTCATCGAAACACAGGAAACACATTTCTTTATGCCTCCATGCTCCAAGCTCGTCAAGCAAGCATCAGAGTAAAGCACTGACATATTGTGTGATTTCCCCCCATCACCATGTCGAGCCTCCCGCACTGAGACCGGCAACCTTCCTCATGCGACCATAGTTAGAGCCGCATGCCATGCCTGCGCGATGTATTACACAATCCACCATTGATAAATAATTAAAGAAGTCACAATTGACTGCCACGACACATCTGTAAACCAGGCTCGCATTGCAGCACGAGACGCAACAGCATTTGATCCTTTAGCAGCTCGCAGATAAGCATGCAATTGTAGTTTGGATCCTTTTCATCACTGGTATTGTTGTGTCTCGTATCGTTCAGACTCTTCATCGCCCACTCGGCACACTCAACACAGCTTAACATAGGAAAACAAATCAAAGGCCGGTATTTTATTCTCTTTTTTAGTGGCACTTGCTTCATTTACCATTGCTTAGTATTCTTCTGCTTAGAAGAGTCGAATGATGGTGGCATTGAAACCGTATAAGTGAATGCTTTTCTTACGACGCCGACGAAAACATGACAAGTCAAGGGGTTTGACCAACCCCAGTAAAACTCATGTTACCCAAGTTTGTGTGCGTGTAGCTGACAGCGCCACTACTATGGGAGCAATCAAACATATGCCCTATCCTTTTGTCATCTTCATACGCTTTTGCAGCGTCTTGAGCTGTCTCTAGGGGCACCTATGATATTGGACAAGCAACACGTGGAGAAGTAGGCGGTATAGCTTGTATAGATAGTGCGTGCTGTTTATCCACAAAAAAGCAACTTAAAGCGCTTGGGAAGTGGCCGAAATAACGCTACCTCAGCCTGCATAGATCTTGAACCTGGTCGAGCCTCCCTACTTTTGTCGTCCTCGCTACCAATCCTTGAATTTTAAGCATGAATTTTCGGGAACTTGACCAATCCGCTTTTCGAGCACTTAGTCGGTGTCACTCCTGTTGTCAACGATAATGATGCGTCTCAACATGTTGTCACTACAGCAAGATAAGTAATATACCGGTATTGAAGGTATACCGGTATATCGGTAACGCAACCGTTATGAATCGCGTCATCATGATCAGTTGTATGTTTGTGACTTGCGTCATTGTGGATAGGGCATCAGTTGTATGTTTGTGACTCGCGTCATCTTGGATAGGACAAATAAATTAGGATACATATAAAGGCTTAGACGTAGCACGTAGCGAACGAAGGACCTAATTTAAATCACTTTGCATTTGACCATCAAGTACTCAACGGCCTTATTCTTTAAATCATTCTTGTATCGTTCCGACTGGAGCCGATAGTCTATAATCGGGTGGTAAATCTTTAAGAATAATTCTTCCAATTTGACATCGTTGCTATTTTCAGCGTCGTCGCGATTAAAAATTGACCGGTTGTGAGTTGACATTCCAGCGGCAGCAGTCACTCGCAAAATGCATCGATCGTCACATGACTAGATATCTTGTACGCTTACGCGTCTTGTTCTCATCGCGAGTCCAACTTTCCATTTTTATTCTCCGTCCTATATTGATCAGGATGAGATAACACTTTTTCGTAATTGTGTTTTTTTTACGCAACTCGTTGGCAGCCACTACCCAGGAGGTAACCGGAAGGCTAGACCCATGAGTGAACTCGTATAAATCGATATCACCGCTTTCATTCTTGTCAGAACGTGGGAACAGAGCGTCTGATTGAAGACGCGAGAGTGACAGTCCCATTGAAAGCTACGTGAAACTCGTGAGGTTTAATACCATCAACTAAAAGATACGAAAAGGTGTGGCAGTAATGACCCACGCCTGTATCCATCCTGGCGTCCGTAAAGGGACAGCATTTCCAACGGATTTGTCCGTCTATCCGTGGTAATGAAGGACTCCAGACATCATCGCAGACCTGGTGCGTGCGCTCGCCGCTGAACCCAAAATAAAGAGGAAAGAGACGCAAACTCTAAATTCCTGGACGCTTGACTGAATTAAAGAGAAAAGGAATGGACACTTAACTGAATTCATGGTCAGTAATTTTCGTGACGGTTACTGCATACTCAAAAGCAATTCTTCACTTGTCTGCGCAGGCACACATTACTATACAAATTGTTCCCTCACTTACCCAAACCACTCACCCACCGACAGCATTCTCTTCTTCCGCTTCCTCCCTCTGGACCGCTTGCGAGCAAAAGTCGCAGGCATCAGATCATCTGGGATTAGGAGCGAGATGTCCGTTGGAAAGATAAAGCCGGCATACATGTTTTGGATAGTCTTGTATAGGTACCGGTCCGAGTAATAGATCGTGGGATCATTAGCAGAGACGAATAAACCCATTGAGTGTCTATAGTGAATGGCCGCGCACACATGGACGCACGGAAGCTCAGACTGGTCCCATTTCAGGCCGCTACACGTCCTTCTCTGTAGATCAACCACTCGTGATCCACCGTCTCCCGCAGAAACCTTAAGCACATAATTTGCACTTGGAATCGCAGCTCTTAGCCGTCCATGTAGAACGTTGCGTTTCGCCACTTCCGCAGCCTTTAGGCAGAGTTTCCTGTCGTCATATATATTTTCATACTTGACACAGATCCGTGACAGTCTCTCCATCAGAAGATCCGAGGACATCCATTACAACTCCATATATAGAAAAGATGCAATTAAATATTTTAATTTTACAACTCCATATATATAGGGTAAATATAAAATAATACATATCTCTTTCGATGAAATGTTAACTAAATATACTCGTGCACATTGAGAAGACATCCATTTACGGGCAGGTTCGAGCCAAGCGTTGAAGTTCTTGAGGTGACAATACCATAGCGGTGACATGAAAAGGCCACGGAAATCCATTTCTCATCTCCTATGGTTTTCAGATATGCTGCTGCCTCCGCCGAATGGGCCGAAATGTTGGCCCAGATTCTCTGCTTCGGTCGCACGTTCCGCCTTGGCTAGTTGGACCGCACGACTGCCTTCTCTCGCTTCGTTTGACTCTTTACGTCCCACTTAATATGCTGAGCGCAATAGGAATGTGATATGAGTGGTACAAAATCAGCACAGACTTTAAGGAGGCCCTTGTCTCGATCGCTTACAACAACCATCTTTTTCGTATGTAATATCGACAGCGCTATCAGTAATTTCTTAACAAATTGGGCCCACACTCGTTGCAGCAGTTGATAAAAACTGCTATCACAATGGTGTCATTCTTACCCGTGACAACACTTGTCACACAAACGACCCCATCCACGGGACCTTTCGTGTGACAGGCGTCCAAAACGATAAGTAGAAGGCAGTTGGACAAAATTGGTTCCATTATCCCATAGCAAAAGAAAGCTGATTCAGACCTGGGTGGACCACGTGCGTTGGAATTTGTGCTAAATCGATTCACGACTGTGCCGTTCACGTGTGTCCCTGGATTGACCGCTTTCATGGCTGACAGAAGAGGTCAAACTTTTTCGAAGTTACTCAACACGTCCGCCTGACCAAGGTGTTGATGCCTTTGGAGAGCTAGATACGCGTTCATGTATGGCACAATCCTTCCGACCCTCGCCTAAATTACGTCAATCACTTTGACTTAATGGGTGTTATCCGCGCATTGCTTTACGACATACTTCAAAAATTGAGTGGATTCCCGCCGCTGGTTACCAACGTAATCGACCCCTTCGTGTTTGAAGTTACACGACTTCGTCACTCGTGCAAAACCTTATGTGCGCTTCAATCCAGAAGGGACACGCTATGTGAGTATTGCACATAATAGTTACTCGTGTGCGTTTGTTGGATATGAGCCTAATGTTGATTGCGTCTTTTCCGCAGTGTTCTCTCACAGTTTCCTTCACAGCAGCTGTGGACTCGAACTTTTTCTTAACTAGACAATCTTGTAGATCTTGGTCAAAGAAGCTGTAACCAAAGGCACCAATGATCTTATCGCTGTGTCCGAGATTGTGCTGTTGAAGCGGAAGAGTGCCTTTCTTTTGCACGGTCAATAAAATTTTGAATGATCAGTTGGCATGCGCATCACACGAGAAACTCAATTTCTTGCTATGGTTGTATTCACTCTTAACAATCCTGAATCCTGAGCAGTCCTTGTACGCATGAATCGCATCTGTTACAGTTTGCGGCGTGTTCTGGCCATGAAGACTGTTTGCAAGTCTTGTTTCATCAGGTCCCAGTTCGTGATGAGCCGATTTTTCTTGTGTGGTGAGGTAGTTGAGCATCTCCATCCATGGTGCTATATGTAAGTCAGGTTCAGTTTCAAAGCCCATCCGAGTCATTGATATTTTAGTCTTGTTTCCGCGTCAGACCATTCCTACTAAGTACGATCGTCTCCATTAAGGTTAAACCCATCTTTTTCGGCCCCAATAAGTAATTTTCTCTCTTTAAAAGCATCCGGTGCAGCTATTAACCATTGTGTAGCTGATTTTAACCGTTAGATTTTTAGAGCCACTCGAATTGAAATTAAACCAACACCACCCGCTCCTTTAGTTGTGAAAATTAACATGGGTGAAATTTTGTGCTTACACCTGTCTCTAGTCGTTTGCTTGTTCCAAATGAAATTCTTTTGTATGTGAATCAGTTGGTGCATAGCATCCATCGAGGGAGTAAATATCTTCGCCGTAAACAAAATCGCCGGTATTACAATTGCATTTTATTATTGCACTCTCTCCACCAGTGCAGTGCTGCATTGCGTCGTCATAACAAGTCTTCGTCGTATATTACGTATCCTCATAGCCCAGTTAACAGTTCGCATTTCTGTCATTCCAATTTCGTTGCCCAGATATCTCACCGTTTCTCCACATGGTACCACTGGGATTCCACCCAAATTGCCGGAACCTCACACGAATTCAGAAAATATTTTTCGTGGTTTGAACGTTTAGCCCAGCTAAGTCACCAAATATCGTAACGATAGACATTACTTGAGGAACTTTCTTCGCGTGTTTAAGAAAAAATAGGCGAGTCATCCACAACCGCCGAAAAGCGGTGCTCAAGGTTTAATTTTTCTTAGCGGGTAAATAGCAGTAATTGTGGGTGCCTGAGTCAATGCTAGGGCGAGCGGTTCTACCGCCAAAATAAGCAGTAAAGGCGCTATAGGGCAACCTTGTCTGATCCCGGAAGTAACATCTATTGGTGCCGAGTGTTAATTATTCACCAGCCGTCGTTCCCACATGAACCACTTTAATCAACTTCATGAATTGTGGAGAAAAACAAAAAAGTGTTAGTACCGTCAGTAAATAATTCATATCAACAAAGCTATTCCCCTGTAATCTAAAGCATTGTCAGAATATCCTTTTTTCGTAGCGGAATGACTTCAGCTTTTATAAACAAAGGTGGGAGACGTGCCCCTCTAAATATTTCATTATCGAAGTGGCTATCGCCGGTATATGGAAAGGACAAAAACTGTACAATTCCATCAAACTGCCTGAGGTTTATTTGCCGTGTGCGAAGTATAAACCCAGGACAAAACATTTCCATTAGTGCTAGCGGTAGTGTTTTGTTACCAGTGAGCTGGAAGGGTTTTTGGTTTAGGGTCAGGCGGTAATTGGAGCTGCATTTGAGTCGATTCGTCCTTTCCATATACTGGCTATAGCCTCGGCCTTTCATTATACATCGCAAGGAGCGGTACCACTCTTATAAACGTACTGTAATGTAACAACAAGTTTGGCAAGACCCAACCCCTTCTGAAGATCCTAAAAAATATCTTTATCGGTACGCTTCAAATGGAAGAAATATAAAAGTTGTACAATTGGCCTTAGATGCGTTAACGAATCCCAGCGCTAGTGCAAATGCCCAACCCGAACAGAAGCTCGATTAGTATCGCAAGGTTCAGATCCACAACAGCCCGAGTAATTCAAGCCAATTTTGCTTTGCTCATTTCCCCACACTTGCCAACGCTTCTTTCCCGCTGAATGATTTTTGTTGCTCCTAAAGGAATGGGTGCAACCAACAAGAAAAAGGGGTTAACATCGACTGCGGGTGACAAACTGGTCAAGTGCTGGTGTGAGAATCGTAAAGGGTATTGGAAAAACATTAAACAAAAGCTCAACAGGATGAATGTCACGACTTGCAAACAGTTAATCGCAAAGTACAAGGAAGACCCACACTCGATTCCTTTCCCTAGGGCAGCTACCGGCGCATTTCTTGATCAAGTTGATGCAGATTATTTGGACAAGATTCCGCAATATGTGATGGAGTTGGCAGAGTAATCAGTGCAATGCGTGTTGCCTTTTTTTCCTGTTTGAGGAGGAGTCTTTTAAGCAAATACGTTTTATTTGGCTGTCGTGAATTACATGAGTGTGCACTTACTACAGAGCAGTCTAAGGCCGTAAATATACACTGTATCTGAAGTGGTCTGATACAAAGTCTTTTGTTACCGTGATTTGTCGGTTGTTTCATTTTTTAAAAGTGAAGAAGCGGAGCACCCACGCCACATCAGGTGAAGAAGAAGGAAAGAATCTTGGCGAGCTGCATCAGAAGATGGGAGGGGTAGCGACCAGGAAATTATTATTACTTACTTCCTCTGTTCAGAAATATAAGGCCGCGCCTTACAGTTAAGCGTGTCCAGGAATAGTGGTTTTCAGTACGGTTTCATTTATATATATATTCAAAGATACTCCGCTAAGGTCCAAATGTTGGTTCAATTAGAAAGGAAATAAGTGCGATGCTTTGCGTGAGCGGCACGACGAATTCAGCGCAAAATCTTCGGTCGCTGCGACCACGACGACCGCTCGCACCATCATTAATTGTGCCTACCTCCAGCTTGGCGCGGGCGCATGCCCAAAAACGACGTATCTAGCGCTGAAAACGTCAAATTTTAGAGTAAGATCCTTGGTCACACCGTTAGACAGCAGAAATATTACGCATATTTAGAACATATAAGCGAGTACCTTCTTGCTCTAGGCCGCTGCCAAGATTTTGCAGTGCTTGCGGTGTTTTGGATCCGTCTGCGTCACTTTGAGAGCGCGGACTCCATAGAGTGTCCGACTTTAAAGGCCATATCTCGCAAACCGCTGAGCCGTTTTGAATAAAACCAAAACTCCTCCAATCAGCATGGATTAACAAGTCAAAACGTTTAATTAGCTAGCCTCAGACAACGCTTCCCTGCTTGAAAATGAATTTTAGAAAAAAACGGCCTTATATTTAAGGACCGAGGAAGTATTTCACAACAGAGAGTATCGACACAAGTCTGGTGACGAAGAAGAGAGGACTCAACAAAAAAGCCACCATCTACAGCTAAAGGCCGAGCGCTGTATCTTTTTAAGGAATGGAAAGAAGTGAGACGGATGAGTAATCGCAAAAAGCAGTGGCTGGAGACAGATGAAGCTGACGATTATCAAGAAGACAAGCACAACAATTTCTACTACGTCAGGATCCAGTATATCACCTCCTTCTAGACTACGTGGCGTTGGGTTTCCTTTACGCAAGCAGCTCGCATTATCCAGCGTACAAAGTGCTGTCCTTAGCGTCGCGCTGACGACTAGCTGGTAAACGTAAAAGTATATTAAAGAGAGTTATAAAAGCTTAACCTAAGTTTTCCTAGCTTGAAACTTTAAAATGTTGTGCGTAAAATTGACTGTAATTTGCTTAACCAGACATTTGTCATCCTCGACAAAACCACTTCGAAATTCCAACACTCCTTCAAGAGGCACCGGGAACTCTTCGGCGGATATGCAAGTCGTAAAACCATTAATGCATCAATATAAACCGTCGCAACCATTATCAGTTGTAACGTGACTTTTAAACCAGACCAGTTTTGTTTCGTACTTCTTCCACTATTGGAGCACTTAAAATATTCGTTAATAGATCCGCCACCATGTCCTGACTTTCGACATGCTCTGTTAACACCTTGCCCTTCTTACCATAATCCTTCAGAAACTTGATTTCGACGTGCTTACCGCTAGCGGCGCTGGATTCATTCGAAGTTGCTTGGTAAGTGCCGGATTATCAATTTTAAGGACAATCGGCGGTTTTGTCCACATTCTAATTTCCGCAAGTAATTATTTTATGCCATGCGCTTCTCTTCTGCCAACTGCGGCAGCAAGAAATTCATCCTCAGCTGTCGATAGTACAGCGAAGCTTGCCTCTTACAACTCCAACCAACCGCAATACCGTTCACGTAAATAATCATGCACTGATACTTTCTGTCAAGTTTGGCCGCCGCAAAATTGACATCAGTTTAGCTGGTGATCTAGACTGGCATCGGGAGTTCATCATCGTGCTTCAAAACCAATTCAAAGTTTTTTTTACCTTTGAGGTACCGAACTATCCTTTTCGTCATTTTGAAATCCATTAGGGTAATGTATGTGCACACCTCTTTAACCGATGCACCGCAAAAGAAATATCGGGACGTGCGCACCTGGCCACCCACAGTAAGCTTCCAACAAGTGACTGAAAATTCTAACTGTAGGTCCACCTTCTGTAGATACTTCGGCTAATTTCTCGTTCAGATTCATATCCATCTGTCCCTCCGCAATCGGTGTCCTCACGCTGTTCGCGTCCATCAAATTGTGTTTCTCTAACATTTTATTTATAGTTGATTCCTGGTCTATCAAATATCCTTCACTCGGATCTCCTCATATCCTAATACCCAGGAACTTTTCAACTTTTCCCAAATCCTTTAACTCCAGAATTTCCATGTCTCGAAAAAAATTCTACCAAACCCTCAATGGTTCCTGTCACCAGTAAATCATCAACATACACTCCAACTAGTACCGTTCCTGCTGAATTTGTGCGTACGAACACACAATTGTCGGTCAAACGCGGACGAAAACCCATTTCCAACATAGTCTTTTGCAGGAGCTCGTCCCACAGCCTTCCTGCCTGTTTCATTCTATATAGATTTCGTTTTAATTTTAAGACCAAATCATTTTTCGTTGCAACTCCAAATTCTGTTCGTTACCTCCATACCCTGGAGTATTGTGAGGTGTATCTCGTATTCGTTTTCCGTCAGCGCCCTCGGGCATGCGTCTCCGTGCCTCGCAGATACGTTCCAGATCTGTAACAAAACTAAAATGACCTTTATATTGTTAATCTCCATTACCGTCGAAAAGGTCTTCAGGTAATCTTTCCCGAATACTTGTCGCTCGCCCCTGTGGCTTCGTGCTTCGTATCTACTTTCGTAGACATTATTGTGCAAGGGTCGCGCTTTGTAACGCTCAATCGTCCCATCTGCCTGTACGTTTTTATCGTGTAGACCCACTTAGTAGGCAGCGTGGTGTTTCCTTCCGTCTTACGGGCCAATTTCCACGTCCCGGCCTCCTCTAGAAACTTAAAATCGGCTTCATCCGCCTTTTTCCACTGGTCCGAGTTTTTGCTGTCGTGTGCCTGCATGTATCTAGTTGGTCAGGCACCGATGCATTTATTCCATTGTTGGAAATTTTTAAATCCACAAGCCCAAAAGCAAAAAGCAAAATTTTCTCACTTTCTGGCGAGAGAATTTTGTCTTGCGTGTCCTCTACTTGCTCGACATCTGAGCATTCGTTGGATCTTTTCTGATCTTTTCGGTCATTTCCAACTTGGTAACCGACTCCACTAATCTAGAGGAATTCACAGGGTGCACAGCCGACCTTGTGATCTGGAACAAGTCGAGCGGTCCATTGTTCATCATCTTAAAAGAATCGCTAGATTTGAAGTTTGGTGCATCGGTATGAGATAAACCTCTTTCGGGTCCACACGGCTACTAATCCACTCGTAGTCTCCAACTGTGTCGCCAACCGCCAATGTTTCTTGGACAGATCCTTACGTTCCAAGTTTACGAATCGCGAAGATTCACACTTAAGTAAGGCTTCGAGCGCCAAATTTTCAAACAACCATTCAGACAAAACATATGCCTTTCCAGCGCCTACCAACCACTGCAAAAGATTTTTTCGGTCTGTTTCAAGCTCTTAATGCACTTTTCGTAAATCATCAACCCGATTTTATCAGATCCAAGCACAAGAGTTTCCAACCGTGGATTTTTACGTGGAACATAATGAAACAACCGATGAACAACCTTGTAATCTGCTACTGACTCTGGATCGTCAGTGTATCTCCGAAGCTTCTCAAACTTGTCGATCCTGTTCACACATTCAACAGATGACTATATTCCTCGTTATAGAACTCACTATCCGTTGCCAGACACTACCGTGCAATCCACCAAAGAGTTCATATCGATCGTTTGATGGTGGAGCTGAAATGCTTAATTCCAATGTCTCGATTGCTCTGTTCAACTCTTATTTTTCCCACACGGGCATGTACAGCGTACAAGGAGCGGCATTCTTGATCATTGAATCGAGCATTCAATACTAGGACTGATAAAGGCCACCATTTTCGAATCTGCAGGTCCCATAGGTGGTGGTCCATCGTAGAGATGAATGGCATTCTGAAGATTAAGCTTTCGCAGTGTTTTCTTTCATTATGTACTTTTCACATCGTTAGGACCAAACTTTCTTCAACTATCTAAAAGAGGCAGTAAGAATCGGGATATTTGGGTGTGTCCGTCGGTATCGAGCAAGGAAATAATCATAAAAGATCGACTTTCCAATGCCTGAAACATGCAAAGTATGTCAGAAAATTTTCATTTTCATTCGCAGCCTATACCCACCTGGTGTTCCCGTTACGGGGATGTAGTCGTAATCGTTTTTTTTTCTAGCAAGTCCATCACCCTCATATAATATTTTCCATTGCAGTCTCGTACGCAAAACGAGCTAAGTCCATATTCAAGCGAAGTCAGTAATCCAACAGTGAGATTTTGAATGCGTGGTGCCAACGTCGGCGATTCATCAGAGACATCTTGGATACGTGGGGGCGAAGTCGGTAATCCGGAGGTAACTTGATTCGATGTAGCCATTGACTGAATTCTCTGTTTTTTCTGGCGCCTAATGAGTCGGCCGTATCTATCATTTGCTCTGTAAGCCTGTTTTTTGTGATCAAGAAAGAGGTTTTGGGCTTTCACCTCAAAATCGAAAATCTATACGTAAGTTTACGGTCATACACACCAACGGACCAGAACTAAATGAGCGCTACAGTTGTAGTGCACCAAATCTTTGTAAATAGGGAGCATAATCGTCGAAAGGCTAACATAGGTGTATCACAAACTGTGATGGTACAGAATCTGGTAATAATTTAAGCCAAAATAGCATTGACCAATTTAGTTGCACGACCTTTTTATTACTTTCTTGTCCACGATTGACATCATTTCCTTCGTTATAAGGCGATCTATAATGTCACCAACGACGCGATACCTTTTGTCTTGGACATGGAATGCTGAAGGCAGTAGAAAAACTTCGTGTCTTTTGCCCTCTTAAATTTCCGTCATTCTCTTGGGCCATATGACTTGACCCACTGTAACTTTGGTACCACCACTTTTAACACGTCGCATGTTCACCAGCGATGGCTAGTAGATACTAGTACCCTTGAAGCCGTCTACTGTATTCAATGGGTGTCCACTGAGCGCATAGCAATAAGTATGACATGTAATGGCAGTCGCCTCCTTCGTGGAAACGTTCCATCTGCATTGGAGAGCGATTTTGCCTGCAAGGCCGTCTTATCCATACTCCTGAACAGCTTAAGCATGCCAACATCCAGGGGCTGGAATTGAGGCGTTGAATTCGTGTTTTGCGATTATGCAAAATATTCCGAGAGCAACAAAGCGAAAGTATGCCATAACCTGTCAAAAAAGATAATACGGATTAAAATAAGTTTTGAGAAGAAAAATATAAATAAGCATACCACCGGACGTACTGATATCGACGTGACTAGAGTTGTAGTCTATCACCAGCACAACTGAACGTGGTTTCGCGAGCTTATCCAGCTACGTATTAAAATAGCGAGCCATAGTTTAAAGAGTGTACTGCCCCCGACGTAGCGCTATCGTCGTACCACGTGTTTTTTTGTTTTTCAACTGATCAGGAAAACAAGATACCTCATAAATATCATATAGCCTTCAGCAGTTGATACTCTAGTGCACTTCCACCCGCTTGTGTCGGGTTCACGGGAGCACCTGCCTGTCCCATCATAATTTCCAGGTACACCTTGACAATGCCTTCATCCCGACTAAGGTCTTCTAGGGTCATCCTACCACCAAACTGTCCGTGGTTTCTTAGACTTTCCCTGAATACACTTGATGAGTGCGAGTGATTTAATTCTACCGCTCGCGCCTGCTCGTTTTCCAGTTTTTCGAGCCTTTTCTCGAATTTCCTTATCATCTCCATCATGCCGTTTATGGCCTCTACCATACGGTCCTAGTTTTCACTCGCCATGATTGCAGTATAGTACGCCGGCGAGCCAATCTTTTGACTACGGGCAAAAACTACCTTTCGGTTAAGGGGACTTTCGCTCGCTGTTATCGAGCTTAAAACAGTACAAAAATCGAACGTAAGAAAAACATCACGCGAATTCCACTGAAATAGCGATAATCCGCATACGAAACGCAATAGAATGAGAGAACCTGTTAATGTCCACAATTCGTTATCTTCAAACGAAACGTAACGAAACAATCCAAAAACTACGTAAACTGGTTAGTGCTTAATATGTCGATTTAGAAGGTAGTAGTCTTGAGTCAGTATAGCGTGCAGCAAGGTCGTCGGTTAGTACGATGGCGCGGCAGGAAACAGAGTTGACTCAACGTTTAGTGCCAATAATTTGTAAAAAGAAAAAGTAACACTAATATATTATGAAAAATTAAAAAAAGACACAGAAACTTTTAACCTAGAATTTGTCATATGTATCTTGGCAGTTTAGTTCAATTTTCATGTTCGTAGTTCACCGAAAACGTCATGAATTCCAATATATGTATCGTCTAGCTCGCGTTAGCAAAGTACGTCTGAGGCTCTCGCTCGTTGGTGTGGTGAAGTGGTTCCGGTATGAATCAATTGCCGGATGTAAAATACGCCTGGCTGGGGTCATCTATGATTGGACCAAATTTCCGGCCGGAATGACTGCTACTGAGTCGGAAAGATGGCTGCGAGAAGTGTTTGAGATGGCCCAGAGGCGCCGGACCAGCATATGGATGTGGAATGAAGACTAACAAGAAGTGTCCCAGTTGCGTTGGGCCAGGTTAGCCATGTTGCCCAGAATCGATCTGCCGGATCGGGCTTTGCTAGAAGGTGGCCGATAGTGAATGCAGGCAGTCAAAGGACGTATAATAGGGTCCAGGGAGGTTATATCCCTGTGGTAGCCAGGTGAGGCATCGACAGCTAAACGGGTGGCCATGAAGAAGATATTAAAGATGATGGACGGGTTACCCTAGGTGGTGTGAGGTGCCGTCCCGGTCGACAGGATTAACCATCGAGGATAGCTGCTGTATTTTGGTTAAGGTACACAAGCGTCCAGGTTGGTCTCTCGATTTGGTGTGAGGTAAACCATATGTTTATATTGAATTTAGGGATAAATCAGTATACTTTTCTCTTTCAAAGACACAAATCGCTATTGGTTCACAGCCGAGGGCTAACAAGGTTTCATTGGTTTGCCCGGGGAAGATTATAAGAAACCTATCGGAAGTCCCCTGACAGGGAGTCATTTGGAAAAATCTATACTCCCTCAAGTCACCCGTGAGAATGGAGTCTCTCAAATGACTTCCGGTCAGGGCAGCAGTTCAGTGTTACCCTTGAATGATTTCGGTTGGGAGGGAGTATGATCCATCGCTATTACTTTGAAAGGGGTAAATTGTATTGGAAGGGAAGGCAAAGTTTTGGCGTACTGTGGAAGATTGTTAAGTATTGTTTGGATTTCACGACTACGTGAGATTGTAGTAACCACCTTATTGTCTTTGGTTGAGCTGGTCTATTGAGTAATCTCGGCCCAGCACTTGCGGCATACAAAACTAAGTATACCCAGGAGCAGCCCTATCCGTAACACTCATCCACCTGTCTTAATCGGCTTCTTAACGTTTCGCCCGAGAGTCTACCAGGAGAGCGTAAGTGCCAGTGCTGACGGGTACACAAGGTGAAATTAAACGAGATGGATCATCCCAGTCGTCATAATCCGGGTGATGGAGCGAACGTTCTAGCCAGCTTCATGCCGACCTGGACCAAGACATGGATGGATGGAGTACCCCCTCCGACAGTCAGTCACCTGTGGCCCCCGTGGGTGTTCGCACCTCGGAAAGAATTTCTGAAAGCGACTACACCACAATAGTGCGCGGGCCGGGTCTCTTGGTGACCATGGATATGACCGCGAGTTCCTAGTGGGCGAAAAACCAAGACCAGTTAAAGTTCTTAAGGATGTGTTGTCAGGTGCATTGGGGGAAGCCTTTAGCCCCCAATGCTGCTGAATATGAAAGGATGTTATGTCGAGGGAGTATGAGATCGACATTAAAGAAGAAGATACTCCCCTGGAGGCTCCAACTGGACCTGACCTGGACTATAGTGCTGGTCTCTATGATCCAGCTGGAGCCGGATCGTACTATTGTGCAGGTCAGGATAGTCCGAGGGAGGATCATGGTTTTGATCATGATCCGAGGAAACAAGTGCATGTTACGGATACTAAACAAGAAAAATAAAGAAAGAAGAACCAAAGGTTGGATACGACCGGAGCGGAAAGCCGGCCGGCCTGGAGCCAGGTCACCTACCCCCTGGAAAGCCGGATGGGCTAGGTCCAGGTCACCTACTCCATTAGGCAGTCCAGGCAGGAGCTGTGCAGGATGGACTATATTTCGAGGATGAAAAAGAAAAGATGGATGCTCAACCGCATAAAGTCACGGAGACCCATCTAGAGCGGGCGTACTACCTCCGAGAGTTGGGTCAGTTTTGCGGACGGATGGGGTCCTGAAGATTATCCGAACCAAAACCTTAGATGGATTAAAATGTCATGTCTCTCCCCCATTTATTTCGGGTGCCTTATTAGAGGACTGTTCGGCCAGCTGAAACAAGCCGGCATTAATACCGGTGTATTCGATCCAAACCAGTTATTTGACCTAGAAGCGAACAAGCTGAAAGAAGCGTCCAGCGCACTCATGATCGCCTGATGCCTTTAGCGGACCGCGCCGAACCTCAGAAGAAGATGGCAACCACTAAGGCCACCTCACTTTCACAGTTCGTCCCCGGCAGATCAGTCGAAGGGCATTCTGGTTCTTTACAATACAAATCAACCCCTTCGGAGGTGGATTCAACTGATTCATCCGTGGGTATTGTACCTAAGGGAGCAGCGCAGGTGGAAATGGCAACCAAGTTTGGAGGTATCAAGAGCCCTGACCGGAGCGGAAAGATGGCCGACCTGGAGCCATGTCACCTACCACATAAGTCAGTCCAGGTGCTGTAAAGCTGGTTGACCTGGATCCAGACACCATGGGAAATGGTATCAGCCGAATTACCATAATAAAGGACGGTCGGGTGACGTCCAGGTACCGACAAAGGTGGATTGTGCAGACTCAAGGGGCAAAAACACGGATTCAAGGATTCAGAAGAGTCCCAAGCCGCCCCCTAGATGCCGGACCGCATCCAAGACATGTTCTCAGCTATGATGGAGCGATATCTTGAATAGCAGCGCTGGCCCAATTCGGCCGCCCTGATACAGGGCCGCACGGTCAGCCCACATCCGGGGGGAACGGACGCCCGATCCAATCCAGCTGGTACCAGAGATATGGTGGATGAAGAGATAGAATCGAGTGTGCCCTAAGCTGACCCGCCCGACCGCCGTGCAGGTCGCCGACCTGGACGATCTCCTAATAGAAGACTGTCACTGAGTGACATCGATATGGAGTCAGTCAGGTCGGCTAAGTAACACTATGATCCAGAAGACCTGGATATGGGAATGTCTCGCCGGGCCAATATGCCATCTGCCCATGTGTTTGACTCGGACTCAAGGGCGAAATCTAAGGTCAAGATGTCAGCGACGTCCGAGCTGAAGGAATTTACAGGTCGAAGCATGGACGACGACCAGGGGATGGTGAGCAAGACCAAGTCGGCACGTTTAAGAAACCGGACGCCGGAGTATGAGAAGTGCCTGATTTTTGGAGACCTCATGGAGGGACCAGATAAAACTTGATCCAACAGCTAAGCCGAGAATTCGAGACGATTGGAAGCAGCTGATGGAAGCATTTGGTGAACAGTACTGTGAGCTGGGGTATCAGTGGCATGTCAATACTTCTACACTAAGAAGAGAGCGGATGAGACCCCTCTGGAAAATCTTCAACCGGCTGAACGTTGCGGAAATGAGGGGCAATAATACACCGATCAAGGAGGACGCTAGCCGGTCGGAAGCTGCCCGAAAACATGTGGAGCACTTCATAAGTACGCTTGACGCCCGGAAACTGGCAGACCAGCTCGCTTTGCTACGTCTAAAAATACCACTGTGATGGAATTAACTCTATGGACGTACCAGAGTGCGGAGAGGCGAAGTTCCGAGGCAGCCGTCGGAACGGGCAGGTACAGGTCACGTCCTAACCTGGATCTGGGAAGTAAACCACTATCGACCAGGACCGCCCGCGCTGTTTGCAGGTTGCTATGAATTCGGATGCAACCAGTTCGGAATATGAATACCAACGGTCTGGAGGCAAATCGGCAGGGGAGTCATATCGTTATCTGTTTTCGGCGGAAGCTGGTCGGTAGTCCCGGTCAGCATACGGGTCAGGTCAGCAGGAGGTTTTCCTTCCTGAGATAACCAGGACTACCCCAGACAAAAGTGTACTTTGCGGGACCATCAAGCACGATGACAGAAGCTGCTGGAAAACAGAAACTGGAAACTGGAAACGACTTATTTAAAAGAAGGTCGAAAGTAAGGGCTATCTGAATGAACACTGCATGTTCACCTGCAAGTCATGTTGGGTGGTGCACGATGCTGGAATTTGCCCCATCGAGGAGTTTTACAACCAGATGAAGAAGTGGTATGTCCCAACCAAACATGCTGGAATGTTGCCACCGTAGTGGAAAAGATGTTAAATTAAATTGCTCGCCAGGTTGGAATCTGGCTCGAGCCGAGTGGTCTAGTGTTGGGTAGGGAGTACAATCGAGAGGCAAAGCGAAGCGTGACCGACAAAACATGTAAGTTTGATGATTATGTCAGCCAACCCCCGGGCAGCATGCTGAACCTTACTGGTGGGCAGCATACGGGCGGACGAATATTCGCGGTCTAAAGTGGTTATGGAGCTGAACTTATTACCCGGCGAATCACGGGGGTACTGGAAGTACCATTCGACGGATAGGTGGTTCATGCAGGCCAATGCGGATGGTAAGATTAATAACCAGAAGGCCACTATGCCTTTTGACTCTGGCGCAGAAGTGTCCATCGTCGACACCACCTTAGCTCGTAAGTTTGGGTGTGAAAAAGATGAGGCGGAGAGAAAAGAGTGCATCAGTATTGGAGAGAGCTCATACATTAGGGAAGGAAAAGAGTGAAGATTACACTGGCTTGGTCGTTGGTATACTATTTTACTGCCAGGGTAGGAAGGATAGCCGGGAAGGACGCAATTAATTTTGGGAATGGATTTCGTGGTTCCTGCCGGAATACGACTGGACTTATCTCATGGCACATTGACGTTGCCTAACGAAGTGCAGATCCAGCTGGCTGGCCTGAGGCCTCTATACGGTGCCCACGTTCAATTTCTTAAGTTGGGCCAGTTTGTTACTGTGGGACGGAGACAGTGGAAGTGACTGTGCGGCCACACGACCGGCGCCATAAGTTGGGGTTGACTGGGGGCGAGTTTTGGGTGCCTCAATCGTTAAAGGGGAAGTTTACCTCAACTACGTCAGCATGACCAACATCTCAGAGCAGCCTTCACTTTGCATGAAGATGTCATTCTTGGAATGTGGCTTGCCGAAGCCAAGGTGCCCCGCCGGCCAGGTTATGTCACCATTGGCTCAAGACGTTACATCGAGTGGCAAAATCTGGCTACCAGGCAACTACGAATCTAGTCAGCGAGGAAGAGTCTGGGGAGAAGAATCGACACCTATGGTGGCCAGACCGGAGTACCGGACGCCTTCTCGAATATGACGCGGATCCGGTCATCGCCGAGTCAGGTTGGACGTGCTGGCCGAACACCTGTACCAGTAGCTGAACTGGTCCTGCCCTCACCGTGGACAGAATGACAAGGAAGTGAGTCAGGTCGGAGTCACATATTCAGCCGCCTCTGATGCTGGTCTGCCATGAGTGGAGGACGACGCGGAATTGACCAACCTTAACCCGGATTCAAAATTAGCCGAAGCCGACCTGGACGGGAGACCAGGTCAGCCCGGGTGTAGATGGATGGAACCCCTCTCGGATAATACTGCCGGGAGATCGGAGGTGGATGGTGCCACTGGTTCAGTGGAGACCCCTTCTGCTGGGATCGAGACTGAAGCCGACCAGGTCTGCATTCACGATGGGGGCAACCTGTATGTCGAAGCATGGGAGATCAGATGGCAGTGCTGCCTGAGGTGACTCCCTGCCCTTCAGCGGTTACTATGGAAGACCTACAGGTGGGCGGGCGACCCAGACGTGAACAATCCAGAAGAAATCAGCAGGGTTGAAGGATATCATATGGAAAAGGAGACACCTGCTCATCGGCCAGAGTAGTGTGTTACCTCCAGCTGCCCATGGGGCGGTGTGCGACATCGACGTGGGTAACGCAAAGCCGGTAGCACAAAGGTGCCGAGGTGTTGCTCCCTAGTATCGAGCGAATTGTCAGAGCACATCAAAGGACTGCTGACCACCAAGATCATCCAGCCATCCACTAACCATAGGCGTCGCCTATCGTGATCATTATAAAAAAGAACGGAGGTTGCCCATTGATTACCGATTGGTAAACCGGCTAACTAAGCTGATGGTTTACCCGATGCCGCTAATTAACGATTTGTGGAGGATCTAGATAAAGATTTATGGTATTGCTCACTGGATATGGCTAGTGAATTTTGGGTGCCTTCTATGACTGACCGTGCACGGAAAATTTCTGCGTTTGTTACGCCCTTCGGGCTGTTCGAGTCAAATCGGATGCCGTTTGACTTTAACAATACCCCTTAGATATACCAGCGGCTTAAAGATAACGATGCGGTGTAGTCACTCTCAGATGCGGTGTAGTCACTCTAAGAAATTCCTTCTGAGATGCGAACACCCACGGGGGGGGGCGATGACTGACTGTCGGGGGGTACTCCGTCCATCCATTCTTGGTCCGAGCCAGCATCAAGCTGGCTGGACCGGTCACCTTGGCCGTGACGACGGGGGTGATACATGTTATGTAAAGCTCACCTTGTGTACCCGTCAGCACTGGTGGTTACGGTTTCTTGATGGACTGTAGGGCGAAAAGTCAAAAGCCGGTTAAATAGGTGGACAAGGGTTAGGACTAGGGTTTCTCCTGGGCGGAAATCTTTACAGGGGAGTGGCGTTATACTTGGGATTTGTATACCGCAAAGGATGGACCGAGAGTAATCAATCGGCCAGCTTAACCGAAGACAATAAAGGGGTTACTCCAATCTTATGCGTAGTCGGGGGATCCAAACTATACTCCACGATCTCCCACAGTAAGCCAAAACTTCACCACACTTTCCAATAGAACTAAACCGTGTTCCAAACAGGGGAGACTTGAGTGAGTATAAGTTTCTCAGCGACTCCCACTCAGGGGACTCCCGGTAGGTTACTTTCAACCTTCCCCGGTCAAACCAATAACAACTAGAGGGGACCTTGTTAACTCTCTGCTGTGGACCAATGACGACTTTTGTCTTAGAAAGCGAAACGTATACTAAATTTTATCCCTAGATCCAATATAACATTTGGTGTACCCTACACAAAATAACCTGAGCTGGATGGTTATGTACCTTACCCGAAATAGCGTGACCAGCTCAACCTGGATGTTTAGTGTACTGTACACCAAATAGCATGACCAGCCTGGATTATCATCCACCTTGACCTGGACGGTACCTGGTCGCCGACTCTGATTCCTTCTTCATGGCCGCTCACCCATCTTCGGTGTTCCATCCGGCTACTACAGGTCTTTCAATTTTGAAAACCCAAAACCTTAACAAAAAAATCACAATTTTGGTTGACCACCTTTAATGTTAACCAAATCACCTTTTTGAAGACGGTCAGGTGTTTTTTTTGTGAAGTACGGTATTTCGACATGGTTACAGAGAAGTTATGGTACCGTAAAAGTCGGATCCTGTGGGACACTTTTTTTCGTCGTAATCAAGTCAAAAAAAACGTTTTGAGTTTTTTTGGGGTTATTGGGGCTCCTGTGACTTCCGGCCTGTACCTTCTTCTGTGGAGCGTACAGTAATTCGGTAATAATCCTCGGCAGATTTTGACATGTGGCTGGGGTGTCAACATTACAGATTGGTGGTGTCCCACTCGATTCGCATGTCCCACCGGATCCGACTTTTACGGTACAGTTCCATGATAGTTGAAACCACTGACAACACTTCGCATGCATGTTTACGTTGCTTAGGAAGATAATTAATATACTTTATATTACTAAAGTCACTGTTTTCGCTTGCTTCGTACTAGGATATCACCTCAACGACTTCTATACAGGAAAGTCAGTATTATTATACTACTATACACTTGACTGGTATACAAGGTTGGATGCTGATATCTATGGCGTTGAAGACGCTCTTGCTAAAGTAGAGATATCGTAAGAAAGATTGATTCAGGTCAAGAAAAATTAACCATTATATTTGTTCAAAGGTGTTGCGTTCCATCTCGTCGTACTAGAGAGATATGTCAGCATAGTTGATGCCAGCAAGTTCGTGAACCTACCGTACTTCACAAAACAACACCACTCAAAATAATCACATTTTCAGGGTTTTCTACCACCTCTTAATATTAAGGTGAATTTTCATTAACAATAAAATCACAAAATAACCAAACGGTTGGTACCAAAAAAATCACCATGGAGTCCACACTCTATTTTTTACTTCGAAATAAATCATGAAGAGATTTTTGCTGTCCAATCCTTCCAATAAGAGCTGGGTGGAAGCACACAAACGCAGGCAATGTCCAATTTTTCGCTTAACGAATAATCGCTAAAGATGACTACGATAAACTGTATGAAAAATACTTCAAGTAGCTCTCATTTTCTGTACATACTGTGCCCTTGATACTGTCATCCCTTCTAAACAGTTTCTCAGCACTCTCACATGTTACCGTTCTCTTCAAACTGCCATCCTTTCTCAACAGTTTCTCAGCGTTCTCAGATGTAACCGTGCTAATTCAAACTGCCAAGTTTTGTTTCAGCGCTCTCAAATGTTACAGTACTCTTCAAACTCTAAATCCTTGTCATCAGTATATCTGCCTCTCCTTTGATCATGGCTGATTCGGCTGCACTAAAGGTGAACACTCTGTCTTCTTGGCACTGTCACTTCTGTCCACTGTACTCCACTTCACCAGCTTCTCTTGCGCACTTTTTTAGGAATATCGGGCGAGGTGATTGGTGGCGGTGGGTCCGATGTCATAACACATGCGCTATCGCATGCCAGTAGTGTGATGCATATGCATGTAGCAGCAAATATTGCGGAATATTGTTGTCTCAGTCGATTGCGTAAGAAATGGAGAGCGAGAGGTTGGCTCCATTGCCGATTTCTGCTTTTCCTTTAACCACAAGACAAGGCTCTTGCCTCCACGCAAAAAAAAACGAAGTGGTTTGATCGCAGCGCAGTGTTTTGCGTCCCCATTGCACATAACAAAAGGTTGGTTTTAGTAATAGCAAATTTGCTTTCAACAATGGTAGAGGGGGTCATTTAACGCACAGAAATGCAGTAACCACGCGCTGAAAACCAAGTGAGCAATCACTTCAAGTTGGTCAGCGCATATCTGAGCGCCTTTGACCATTCTTTGTGATTATTTTTCAGGAAGAGAATATAATGCCCGCCGATAGAATGCTTCGTAAGCTTGTAGGGTAACCGAAAAGGCTTGTCTCGATCCCGGGCAAGCGCCATCAAGTGAACAAGGCAGGTGATACAGGCACTTAACCCGAAAGTGAAGTGAGACTCAAGGAAATTCAGCTGATCCAAACCATGTCTATCAAAAAACAGGAAGCCATCTCACAGCTTAGAGGCAGTATTCCAAAACAAGATTGCTCGTTCTGATAATTTTAAAAAAGCTGCCAAGCGCTACGATCTTGAAACTGGATTACGACGTGTTAAACAGCTTTAAGACACGACACGAATTATTTTCCAAATTACAACATAAAACTTATTCCGAGAACTCCAGATCATCAATGTTTGCTTGTGTTCGCAATGGCAAAGCATATTTTTCGTTCAATTCCACCGCCAATGACGCTGACTGGTCCTTGCAAAGCTTATTTATAGTGAGTGCCGTACTCTATTTTAAAGAATGAATGTAATTATTAAAAATAGTGAAATGTGATTACCAGTAGAGAATAAGAGCAAATGTTGCGCCCAATTCGTGACGAATACTCTTACAATGCTTGATAATTACGTTGCGCAGCTTTGATGATGTTCTTTACGATTTTGAAAAGGTGCCCTAAAAATTTAACAAAAAAATCACAATTTTGGTTGACCACCTTTAATGTTAACCAAATCACCTTTTTGAAAACGGCAGTCCCAATTTTGTTACTCAGACCCCACCTACCCAGCAAAGGTAGCGTGTGGATCCGGACGTGCACGGCGAATTAGCGATTTAAAAGTTTAAGTTTATGGATTCTCCAGGTCACAACCCTCGTGAAGAACGCAAACCCCCTGACAACATTCAGGGGAAAAGCGCAAATCTGGATGCTCGTCTGATCGAGGACGAGCAGGAATGATCGGAGAACCGGGACATAGATGAAATTGCCCCGGAATACCCTCAAGAAGAAATTTCAGGGGACAGTGGGTATTAAATCTTACGAGGGGGAGCTTATTGACTTGACCAAGGAAGGTGAATATGATCCGACATGGATGTAGTAGAGGAGTCGACGGCATTTCCTCAGGCCGAAGCTGTAGTTGTTTCAGAGGTTTTACCTCCCAAAAAGAATACTTCAGAAGAACTGGCTCTAGCACTTAGCCAAACATTAAAAGACGCAGAACAAATCCGGCCACGTTTACAAACGTGGCTGGGTCTAACGCAACAATAGTTCCAGGAAACAGTGCTATCCTCTAAACATCCGAGGGGATTTTGATCCAATGTAGGAGCTAAGAAGTTTGAGCTGACATCTAGCGATTTGGAAAGGCTAATTGATTTATTTGAATTACTAGTAGTGACCCACAACTTAAGCTGGAAAGTGTGGAGTCAGAAGGCACTGGGTGCATGGGGTCTCGCGCATGAACTGCACAAACCGCTAGAAACCATTCTGTCTAGAAAGATATGCAGTTGTCAGGTAGAAGTAGCGGTAAAGGGGCAAAGCGCTCTACAAGGGTGGCTACATGAAGTCACTGGAGATAAAAAACGGGCACAACCGGTCATGAGTCAACAAAAAGATTATCTTTTTAACCCCCACGTGTATTGGTAAGAAGTGATCGCGAACCTGACACGTGCCTGCGAAAAAGAGTGGATGGGCAAAGAGAAAAAAAATCGTAATGGTAGTGATGAAGAATGGCAGGTGGTAAATGGGTTAGCTGAAGGTACTATTCTCTCCAGGACTTTACCTCAGTTTTTTAACAAATAATGACTTCTAAAAATCGACTATGGCTAATCCTGCCGATAAAAGTTCGAGTTGAAGGGTGCTTAGTAATGGATCTGAAAGGGGAGGCATCTATCAAAAAGGCGGATCAAAGTACGAAAAGTCTTCAGGAAAGCATTTCAACATCGGCGACGGCGCGAGGATTAGACAATGCTAAACTCTGGGAGATGTTAGCTAAGGTAAAGTCGATAAGTTACAACCAATCCGATCATTGCCTGTACCTATATTTTCTTACCTGGGACATAGCAAAACGGTATGTAAATGTATCAGTACCGTATCACAAACAGGTACATGGCCTCAAGAACGTACATGGTAAGGAGAAATCGGATGAACCGGTCTGGTCTCGGAAGCTGGCAGGAACGAGTACGGGACTGGGATTTCAACCAGATTATGTGATAATATTGCGTAATGTTACTCGTAACATCGATATTATCAAATTGCTTGGGTATCTTCAATCAATCATCGAAGTGGATTTCAGATTCGTGGAGCTGGACTTGGGGGGACCACTATCAGCTACTTCATTGGACTGTGAAATTGTCGTTGATGCGAGCGGTTGTCCAAAACAATTGCGAATCATTTGGAGGCTCATCAGGTGTGAGACAGTGCTCACATTGGAGCATCCAGGAACACGGGAAAAATACATTGTATATGGTGTGGTGAAGCTGGACACCAAGCACGCGGGTGTCCAGTATCACAAAATAAATTGCTCTCGGAAAATTGTCTCTCAGTGTCAGTTGAGGAGGTGGATAAAATTGATTCACCAGAACCCATCTTCGAGAGTATGGAAGCATTAATTTAGGAAGTGCGTGAGAATTGCGCAAAACATGACCAAGCCCAAGACGTACGACGAAAACAGGACCGTGATGGGAAAGCTGGAGGCAAAATTGTGGAAGCAGCTGAGGAGAAATCACAGGACGCGACCAAGCAAAGTCGAGAGGTTATTCTTGCAGGTTCCACAAACGGTATTGCAACGCAAGCGGACAGTGGAATTGCGCGGGTTCCAGAGGTAAAAGAAGAATGGATTACGGTCAGGAGAAAAATTAAACGGCCTAGTCAAGATAAACCCAGCCCTAGATTAGGCAATCAGGAACAAACTAGTGCCACGGAAAGTAAACCCGGAAGTTCAAGTCCCTTAACTAAGGTGGGAACACAGGACAAAAAAAATAACTGGTGGGCAAGGACGAGCCCGACCCCGACCCCGAACCGAGTGGAGAACTAGAGGATAAAAAGGCGTCCGATGATGAGAAAAAAATCGAGTTAAAAAGGCACTCAAGATCGGCAAAAAACAAATACCAATTTACTGGTAATTGAGGTCCAAGTTAAACACGAGTTGAAGTGCCTAAATAGTGAACTCACTAAAATAGAACGCCCTCTCAGCCATTTGGATGGGACGATCCAGAGACGATTACCGGTACAAATTACCAGTTAAAGGAGGCGCTGATAGAGATGAGACTGCAACAAGTAGTAACGCCATCCACAGGGAACTGTCAGGCATATAGCATCATTCAGGCGCTTTACAATTCATCGTTGGAGGATAGCCCACAGGTGCTAGAACGGGCTACATCAACTTTTAGAATAGGATGCGTTGCTGGGAGTCTAATGGATTTCACAGCAAAATTCCCAGCCGGAGTGCGGAAACAAATCCTACGAAGCTTGGAAGAGGCTACGATAACATATCGGCTAAGCAGTCGGAAGCGGCCTTTAAGGAATACCTACACGATTATGGTTCAAGTTCGTCGGCATTAGATGCAACGGTAAGTTATAAATCGTCGGGGAGTAATGAAACTTTAATATGCCTAGGAACGATGTTACAAAGGCACATATATGTTCTCAGTGTGGACCCTACTAGCGGAACTTTAGGCGCAATTCACTATGCGCCTGAGACACGCATAGCACAGAGGAAGAAATTCGCAACGAGTGGAGAATTTCCATTGAAGATTGCGCACTGTATACAAGAAGTGACACGGATGAAAGCGGACTGGAAGAAATGCTGACGGGAAGCTTCCTCTTATCATTCATTTCGAGAACGCACATTACAAGGCTTACGTACACGGGTGGAGATCCATGGAAGAAGGTATCTTGGAGGATAGAGAGGCTCAGGACGTCGACATGGTTGAAACAGAAGAACAAGCGGATTCCCAAGCACACGACATGACGGGAGTAGGGCAGGCAGACTTAACAAGTTTGCAAGGGCAGACGGAAGAGACTGAGCATCGGTTAGTTTCAGCCCCCCAGACAATACGCGAGGACCTGGGAATATCGCCATCCTGGCTGCTACCCGCACAGATCAACATTCTGTTACAGGAGGAGGATCCTCAAGAACAGGGCTTATTGAAGTTTCTAACGGATACGGTGGTGGGCCTCCCGGAAGACAGTCAAGAGGGAGTTAATCTCTGCGAATGTGAGATACGCAGCATTTCGGCGGTATTTGGTGGGCACATTCGGCGTAGATGAAGCTATTCTTTTAGAGTGGTATAACTTCTCTAACGGGACTGTATCGTTGGAACAAGGAACGGCAGTAGATTCATCGGTAATAGCGAACGCAGAACAGGGGTGGATTCGGAAGAAAAGAGCAGTGGAACAGACGTACAGCCAAGCCGAACCAGCCCAATAAATCGAAGCGGAGCCGGTACAGCGTGAACTCTTTGATTCGCTTCAAGGACTTACAACGACATAGTAGCCCCCGGATAAGCCAGATATTACATCGCAGCAAGTATGGGACTCAATGAAGACGCGTGGCAACATCAATTACAGACCCCATTTCCAACATTTGATTCCTCGCCTGGGGAATGGATGCAAGCAGCACGGAAGGACAAATTAGCGTTAGTGCAACTTTTGGAGAGCTTTAGTCACCCTCGCCATATCATCACGCGACTCAGTCTAGATGTGATATGCGAGCTTGCATAGGTCTGGCAACAACAATATTGGGACGCCATGATTACGATTAGCACGGCTTCGGAGGCTAACTCTAACTCTCAACGGCTGACTATTTTGCAGGAATGGGCTCACGAGTGCAACTACTGGAAGGAGCCAGTCAGAGAGAAGCGTTTACGGCAAGGCGGAACTCTGGAAATTGCTAAGGACATAAGCATGGTCATAATGCTTTGTGGAAGTATGTGACCACAAGCATGATAATTTTGCAGTCATTGCTTCTGTGTGGCATGTGTATGGACATCCATCGGGCGATAGTCGGAGAATCGGTGTTAGTCGGATCTATATGGATCGAAATTAGACGGTTCAGTCAGCGCGAATGAAGATGACAGCGTTTGCGTCACTAGCACAACGTTTGGACAGTGATGATGTCACAGTGTGGAAGGACTTACTATAATTTTTCAGACAACACTTACTAACATGTCTACGAAGGTAGGGGAGGTGGAAACAGTCGACATGGACGTGACTAGGATGGGGGAACAAAATAGGGGGGATCCCCCTACTCATTACTAAGAGCGTGCCACGGGAGCAGTCCATGTCACAATCCGTAACTGCAATTCTTCACCGCATGGATGCTTATAGTAAGCAGACGGTGGCGAGGTTAGGGGACATTTCGAGCATGAGTAAGGCAGGACATAGTGGAAGCACAGACGGCGACTTTCTGGTTATCACTCAGAACCTTCGCAGATTTTCAGCGGGGACAAGAACTCAGTGGATGCAATCGTGGCGCAATATTCCAGTCAATAAGCGTCCGGTGTGCATTTTCGTTCAAGAAACACATGTGATGAGTCAGACAGAGGCGTCAGAATTGACATCTCAGTGGGACAGAATGTGGAGAGCAGCTGGGCTCTGGCCTACTGGAGCGTAGCTAGGTCAAAAACAGGAGGGGTAGGTATTTTATTATTCCCTAACTTTGAGTTGACCATTCAACCTTGGCAACAGCTGCGCTGGGCATCGAGAATTATTGCATTTGAATGGCGGTGGAAACTAGTGAATATTTAAGCGCCACCGGACACAGATGTGAATTGAGCTAATTTCTATCGCGGTCTTGAGGTATGGCATTTCGAGACAATGGATTATGTATTACTTGGGGGAGACTTCAATTGCGTGGAGAACCCAATATCAATTCGTATTGGTAGCAATCGTGGACGGGCATCGGAATGCCGTGTCTTATCAACTTTGCTGCGACAGAGCCACTAACAGGACGCGGCTCTTGTACAATTTTCGGCGTGAACAGTGGATGACATGGCGGATTTCACAGACTTCACCTTCTGGTGAGGTGAATCAGCGAGCAGAATAGACACATTTTACATTCCCAGACGGTGCTATGAATGGGTACAACAGGTGATTACGAGTAAGCTTGGTGTACCGTCTGACCATGAGCAAGTGGAGATACATATGCGCGGTTTTGAGGCACAGGCACAACCAAGTCGGAATCACCACTTTAGGCTTCAATATCCCATCAAAGGGGTAGGGCGCAAAAGGGCGGTCGAGGAGACTTGAACACTCATTAAACAGAAGACGTGGATCTCGCAACGGGGGGCTGGAAACTGGGAGATATTGCGGTCTTTCCGGACACAATCGATTGTTCAATTGCGCCGGAGAGTGGCCCAGAGACGAAAACGTAAAGCGAGATATCTCGAACTCTCTCTGTACGGAATGTTTACAACGCGAGAGCAAGTATTGAGAATTACTGAACACGAAGTTGTCCGTGAGAATCAGGTACGGGTAGGGAAGAGATTACGTAGATCATACGAAACCATTAGGTGGCTCTTTCGACGTACAGCAACTTGGGAACGAGATCAACGGGTATGCACCATCATAATGGATGGCCTTCTTTTCGACCAGCGAAGGTACCCAGGCATTCCAGACAAATTAGCATGGACATGGAAATCAATCTCAGGGCGGACTCACAGCAGTGCAAGTAAGGAAGACCTGAATAAGAAGCTAGTGGAATTCGTACATCACTGGGCTACAAGACAAGTAACGTCATTGGAGAACGACCAGCTAATGGCCGCGATTACTCAAGACGATATACAGTCGGCAATCAAGGGGTTGGATTGGCGAAATGCAGCAGGACCAGATGATCTTAACAACGACTTCTACAAGGACTTCGCAGATGAATTGATCCTGGACTTGGAAGTGGTATATAATGCCATCATGAACGGAGCAGTTCCTCCAGCGTCTTTCCTGGAAGCGGTAATCATACCTCTTAAAAAGAAAGGAGAATCGACGAACGCAATGGACTACAGGCCAATCTCGCTCCTTCAGACGAGTTATAAAATTCTTGCCAATACTTTGGCCCGACGACTTCAGCTCTTTTTAGGCCGTCTTATTGGTGATTCGCAGCAGGGTTTCGTACATGGACGACAAATGGATCGAGCGGTGGTTATGATGTTGGCAATATTGCAACAAAATGAAAACACAATTTCGAAAACCGAGGGACACAGCAGTGGAATATTGTTTATTGACTTAGCTGAGGCTTACGATACCGTGGATCGATATTAACCAAGTTTGATTTTTCACAAAGATTTGTCTCGTTAATGTGGGCTCTTACAAAATGGTACGACCGACGTTTTATCGCCAATGGTGAACTCTCGGAACCATTGGAAATACTATCTGGAATCAGACAGGGCTGACCCTTAGCACCGCTGTTGTTAATTCTAGCGGTGGAGCCATTGGGTATGGCTATTTTGCAGGAGGTCGGTATACAGGGTTTTTCCGTTCGCGGGGATGATACAAACGGAATGACAAATTCTCAGCTTTCCTTGACGACTCGACGATTTTTTTGCAAACGGCGACCAAGTTCCGACAGCATTAACAATAGTAGAACAATTTGACACATCTCTACGGAACCAAGTAGGCACAAAATTTCTCCTCATCTGCTGTATGTACCGAAAGAGGCGGGGGGATTAGGACTCATTTCAATCTCTTTGGCGATACATACTCTGGCGGTCAAGGAAGCTACGATGTGGTTATTGGAGCCTAGGGATCGCTATCCCAAGCTTGGAGGAATAGGTGGCACATGTTACGTCCTAACAACACTAATCTATGGATAACCCCGTGTTATTTTCGTAGATACAGAGTCGGCAGTAGTAACCAGCACGAGTACAACATCACCTGGCGCAGTATCTCAGTCCGTTACAGGAGATCATGACGCAGTTAGATAGGTACGTAAAAACTCATCTCCCGGGGCTAAGACAAAAGTGTGGAGCACAATTTGCCGATACAGCGACAGGAGTCAACGAAGGTGAGATCATCAAGATACATGCACAGATAGACGATATCGAATGGCATAGACTCAGTCCGGGGTATCTGACTACGTTTTGGGGCACATTTCAATGATGTGAGAATCCATGGATCTCGGAAGGGATGGACCCTTTCTTATCCTTTTAGAAATTGCTTCTGCATATGCACCAGCTCATAATAGATCTTGTCATCAGGGAGGAACATCTTCGCGGTAAATAGTATCGCCGGTAGCGCCACTGCATTTAACAGAGTAACCCGGTCCATCACTGTCGTTCCACATTTAGTTGCTGTCAGTAACCGTCTTTTGAGCATTCTGATACGTACCGCCCAATTAACCTCTACTAAATGTTTTCTCCTGATCTGATACCCGAGGTATCGTATTGTCTCATTGTTCTTGACTATCGGAATGCCACACCACTCATTCCTTTGATGAGTGGTCTTGGGAAACATGATATTACTTTTCCCAGGTTGAATCACAAAACCTGAGAGATACCCAAATAATCATGAATTATTTTTATTATTAATTTCACTTTTTATAATAAATTCTTAGCAAAAATAGCTCAATGGTAGAGTATAACCTTGCCATGGTTAATGTTGAGGGTTCAAATCCTTTTTTTTGCTTAAATAAATATAATGGACCCAAAGGATGCCGGTGCTAACTTTACGGGAGTTCGGTATAACGAGAATTGCGAAGGATGCGTTTCAGTGGAAAGTTATACGCAAGGGCTTGAGAGGGAACACTAGAGCTAAAGTTGGGAGATGGCTACTAACGATCATCCTGTGCTCTCCACGAGTACCGATTAGTGGAGATATTGGATCGGCGGGTCAACTGCGATTATTTTGGACGCCGGACATATGCGGTCCAAGTGGAATGGACATCGGAAGGGGGACGAAGAGTCGTCGGCGTGTGCAAGACAACGAGTCGCAAATGGGTTCTTATTCAGCGCAATGGTGGGATTTACTGGATTGCCATATGACAGGTCCCTTTGACAATGAGGTATGCAGTAATGGACAATCATCTAAGGCAGAGGACGCAATGAGAGGATTGGTATTTGCTGCGCACCCTGACATTCATGGCTTTCCATGGTGGGTGAAGGAGGGAATCTCCTTTTCGAACATCAAACAGTGGATGCGCCGAACGTTTCGAAGCTTTGACTATCGTTCGCTAATGGGATGCCTGTCTACGATCGAGCAAAAATGGATACAAAAAAACAGACGATGCAGAATGGAATAAGTGCATACAGGATCAAGGTCCGGCGGCTTTGTGGAAGCATGACAACTTTTTTTCGAATTATCAACTTTGGTGTGTGTATAGGGCGGCCACGTTCCAGCTCAATGTCTACTATGATGGATATAATCAACAAGGAAGGTGCGCCATGGATCGACAGTGTGGTGCACCTGAGAAAGGGGTCACACATATTGTGTGGGGGTGCAGTCGGACCAAAACATTTTGGCTCAGACTATTAAGTAGTTAAAACGGCTGGTGGATGACAGACCAAGAAGTCCTTCAAGCACAGAGGCATTTTGCAACAAGAAAAGCGCCAAGTATTTCAGAGCCGATGATGAACAGATAACACCGATGTGGTCAACAAGCAGAAGCTTGTAGTGCCGGATTAAAAATACCGGGTGGGCTTTTTGCTCTATTGGCATGACGTGGTTGTGGCAGTTACGGAATGAGACCGTACATCAAGGTATTCACAAGACGAAGTTTGAACATTTTAACCTGGTGTGGAGTAAAACCATCGCTCAGATAGCAGTGGTTGCTGTGTATGAACAGCAACAACCTGCAGCGCGAATAAGGCGGAGGGAGACAGTCGATCAGAGATAGGTTTAGAAACTGCTCTTAGGAATTTTATTGTAGCTAATAGTTAAGAGACTAAAGAGACTGCGATTTAACAACCTTTTTGAAAACGGCCAGGTGTTTTTTGTGAAGTACGGTACTCTGTTTTTGACTTCATTTTTTACGGTACGTTGTACCAACGTTATGGTACACGGGCCAACTACCGTACTTCATTAAAAAAAACACTCAAAATAATCACAATTTCAGGGTTTTCTACCACCTCTTAGTATTAAGGTGATTTTTCATTAACAATAAAATCACAAAATCACCAAACGGTTGGTACCAAAAAAATCACCATGGAGTCCACACTCTATTTTTACTTCGAAATAATAATCAGAAGAGATTTTGTATCCATCCTTCCAATCAGAGCTGGGTGGAAGCACACGAACGCAGGCAATGTTTAACTCTCCACTTAACAAATAATCGTTAAAGATGACTACGATAAACTGTATGAAAAATACTTCAAGTAGCTCTCATTTTCTGTACATACTGTGCCCTTGATACTGCCATCCCTTCTAAATAGTTTCTCAGCACTCTCACATGTTACCGTGCTCTTCAAACTATCATCCCTTCTCAACAGTTTCTCAGCGTTCTTAGATGTAACCGTGCTAATTCAGACTGCCACTTTTTGTCTCAGCGCTCTCAAATGTTACAGTACTCTTCAAACTCTAAATTCTTGTCATCAGTTTATCTGCTTCTCCTTTGATCGTGGCTGACAAAACAAAAAAATCACAATTTTGGTTGACCACCTTTAATGTTAACCAAATCACCTTTTTGAAGACGGTCAGGTGTTTTTTTGTGAAGTACGGTAATTAGTCTT
>MIQA02023954.1:0-42647 GCA_001887855.2 Sclerospora graminicola
CACGGTATTAAGTATTGGGAAGTGGTGACATTTTGGCCTTCTGTGGAAGAGTGTGGAGTTGTATCTGCTTCACATACACATTTGGATTCGCCCTTCATTATTATTGGTTTAGCTGGCCGATTGATTATTCTCGGTCCAGCCGGCACTATACAAAGTTCAAGTATATTGCCCGACGAGCTCCCCGGTGACGATTCCCGCCCAGGAGCTACCCCTAGTCCTAACCCTCATCTCCCTATTTCGACGGATTTACACTTTTCGCCCTAGGGTCCACCAAGAGAGCAAACCAGCCAGTACTGACGGGTACACAAGGTGAGCTTTCAACATGCAACATCCGAGTAGTCACGATCAAGCGGATGGAAGTGACCGATCCAGCCGGCCGGATGCCGGATCGGATCATGACTCGGATGGACGGAGTACCCCCTCCGACAGTCAGTCGTCTGCCCCCCCCCCGTGGGTGTTCGCGTCTCAGGAAGAGTTTCTGAGAGCGACTACACCACAAGTTCTTTGATACTTTCTACTGTTTCCTCTAAGGTGCCGAACGTCACCACATCTGTGTCCATACGAAAACCAGGACTCGCTTCGCACGTCTTTCGAATTTCATATAACAAAAATCACGAATTCGAGTCCCCAGGCATCTTGAGGATGTGTTTCTGGTACCTCACCACCTTTGCACAGGTTTCCGAGAACGTGTAGGTCCCGTTAGTGTCATCCTGTGAAAATCGTAATGAAAAACGTAACTGAGGCTATCCATGTACTGTCACGGCCCCTTCCGCCAACTCTTCTGTACGTCTCTTCGCCATTATTCTTGTATACAATCGTCGTCCCTGAATCCCGGGTCGCGGCACCAGTTGTCGTAGAGTACCTCAATTTTCGGCCTAATTTAAAATTACGTGAGATAATTCACAAAAACAAACGAGTCTCTGAAAAGTTTATTCCGGGGTACTTGAATCCACAAACCGACAGTTTAAACCTCGCTGTATACACTTAGGTAGAATAATGACGTAGTAAGGTCACTATACCAACACTTGAGGAACGATTAACCCTGAGGTTGGTGCACACACTTCCTGTTCGATAGTTTGGTTGTAGTAGGCGGTGACGTTCGGGTAGTTTAGTGTCTTGTACGTAGTCCAGGCACTTAGCGTCCGTGTAGTCAGTTCTTAAAGGGGGGGGATTTTCGTATATTTGAGAGTTAAGATATTGAAAAACCTCTTCAGGTCACTTCATTACTACTTCCTACTTATATATTTCCACTACTTGCTATTTAACCCAAACTCACTTTATAAACCGTCGTCCCTGTGTAAAACTTCCAATGGCTAAAACTAAACCACTTTACCACACTGGAGGAGGACCGCTTTTTTTCTTCGGCTTGCCCTCCTTCTCCATGTTGATAAGCCGACGAAGAGAGCGATCTGGAATCTTGTACTTGGCCACAAGGCCTACGATCTTCGCACCGCATTTGAGCACGGCGATGGCAGCAATAACATCTTACTCGCTGTATGTTTTGGTTGGTATCTTGCACAATGAACTCGTTTAATTATTCTTTCATCCACAGCGCTCCGCAACATGTGGTTTTTCGCAAGAACTGACCATATTCAAGAACAAAGAACTGACCATATTCACTTTTCTCGATTCGGCTGTAAAAACTGGCTGGGCAATCAAACCTTCATATAGTCAAATTGTGAAAAACGATTGGTGGATTTTATTTATCTGCCAAATACTGCTGCAGTACGCTACCGGTATTTAGGGTATTTTGTTTGGCTTCGAACCATATGTTTCTAGCCACCTAGATGTAAAAACCCGGGCCCGCAGTGCGTTTTTTATGCAGGTTTGATGCAGGCTTAAATGATCTTGATTCTTGGGTCCACGGAGCCCGCAAATCAGCAACTCCCAACCATATGGTTGGGACGAAAAGAGGCCGTATGACAGTACCGGTGGTGACGGTAACAATGAATCAGGTACAGTGTACCGTAATAAATCAAGGTGACGTGCGCAGTCGCACAAAGCAGTATCAATTTTCAACTGTTTCTGCAGCGAAAAAGTGGAACGATTTCACCTCATGTCTTCACCAACATCGCCAAAGTCAGAAGACACCAGTGACGAATAGAGGACAATTCTGGATCGGACGACAATTCAGATAGAGAAAATCGTCGTCTTCGTTTTCAGAGGATGACCATAGAGACGTGCTTGTTGGCTGAAGCAGACGCCTGTAGTAATAAAGCCAAGGAGTATTCAACCGTCAGCAGAAAAAATTGAAAAAGCCGGTAAACATGTACACTCTGTTAAAGGTTTTAAAGTTGCCTTGTGGAGCAGGCGACAACTTTGAGATACTTAGTACATATAATCTTATTCTTATGATCAACGACAACGTCAAGTGGATAGTTCGTAGCATCTTTATAGTGTGGATGGTGCTGCCGAAAAAGAGTGCATTTGCCATACAGCGAAAAAACTGTCTACGTCTCAGGCTGATAGCATCCTTTTAATCAAACGAGGTATAATATATGGACGAACACCATTAGGAATTGAATTAATAATTCCCAACATGTAGACTTAGACTGGCGACCCATTTTGTTGACGGAAGAATCAACATACCAACAACTCGGCGCAAACCTGCCCATCAGAGGCATGAGTTGATGAAAATCGATGGAATGCAAAAGACGGTAACCTAGCGAAGATTGCTTCCAAGGATATATGTGCCGGTCACTTCGACGTTAATGTAGTCGCGATTCTTGACAAGTCCCATCGAACGACGTCGCGTATCAGATTTCATCCAGTTCACAACCATAAATTGATATGGATCCTTGGAAGTTGGTGCTTTGGCGATCGAAAGTTCGGTAGATCTGCTCTTGTTGTCACTGTACGAGCTGTCAGTTGAAGTTTTGCTCTTTGCCGAACTAGGACTGCAATACGTGTACAATGTAGAGCGTCCATAAGAACGGTCCACCCTCGAACAGATTTCAGGATGCACCAAACATGTACATGTACTTCAATACTACCTATATCTTTAGGTTATGTTCCGTTCTTATGCATGCTCTACACTGTACTATCGTTTGGCCTCTCTTTGTCCCAACCATATGGTTTTGGGTCGCTGATTTGCGGGCTCGTACTCTCCCCTTGAATATACGGCTGCCTTGTCCTTATTTGGTACATGAGGTGCTACTGTAGCTTGTTAGACATGCAGATTTACAGTACCGTAAAATACATATCAAGTGGATCAGATGGGACACGACAATCTTAGTGCTGACACCCCACCCACAGATCAAATGGGAGATATGCTTACAATAGCCAATAGGACGGAAGTCTTGGTACCCCAAAAAACCAAAAAGAATCTTTTTGACTCGATTTGGATGACAGTCCCACTTAATACCACTTGTTATTCTCTCACTTGACCTGTCTGCTGCCGAAAACTCAACCTTTTCTTTGTGTTCATTCAATACACATTGGCACAAAATCAACAACTGATTTTCAAGACGTAAAAAAGCTCAAGTCAACTATTCAATACAATCATCGAAACTATCCCCAGAGCCCATCGAAACTACATGTATAACTGTAAGTTGGGGATAAAGGTGCATAACCACAAGCCCAATTTTTTATCACATGGCATGCAAAACAAAGCAGGGAGGTACAATGCGACGGCGCTAAAAAAGATTACGGTCCGACCGACAACCCTTAAGTACATGTAGCGTACCATCAATTTGGTACAAGTCCGTCTGACATAATATGGTAGTTACTTCGAAGTATTTGCCATACGCGAGTGCGTTCCCTGTCGTTTTTTAATTCAGCTCGTTTAATATTTTTTTTGCTTTTTTTAAGTGGAACAAATTTCTTGATGACCCGATGGCGGTACATGCATCAGGTTCCTTTCTCTTGAATTCAATCAGTCGCGCATCGGTGAGATATCCCTGATGTAATACATGTCGAGCTGTGTTTTTATAGATACACGTTGCAGAACATCTACACGTATTATTATTACTAAGACATTTAATACGTTTACACGATAAACAGTATGAGAAAAATGAGAATACCCTCATATCAACGTCACAATGCTATTCACCAACGTCGGATCACTTCCAGCAGCGAATACGACAACGCGCAGTAACGATAGTCTAAAGCAACTGGAAAGATTGTGGTGGGCATTATTGTGTTCAATAAGTATTTTACGTGGGGTATGGATTTGGAGAAACCAGGAAATTAGCCTGGAAAGTACATGGACATTTAGAGCAGGTCTGGGCACCCAAACATTGCATACGAAAAAGTTCGTTTTACGAGCAAGAAGAAGGGTTCGAGCGTACAAATTGGAGTGTTTGCTCGAGGTGCATAAACCTGATGAACTTTGATGATCCTAGTCAGGACGAAAGAGCTGATCAAGTGAGTTGTCTACCGAATACTGTACCTTCTAGGTAGCTAATATGGCCTAAAGCTCAATAGACTACGATTCAACAACAGCAACGTCTACACGATCCACTGCGTCGTTCAATTACAAGTCGACAATCTCGCATAACTACCGGTCCCTCAGGGTATGGAACGTACACTAGTTGCTGGACCAACCAATCACTCTGCCCTAAACACTCGGCAATTCGGTGTGTTTTCAAATCTACTTGAATTTAGGCCCAGTTTTCGATGCTGAGACGTAAAAACACGTGAGATATTGAATGGGTGCGTAGTTCTACGTGTCCTCTCACTCACTCACTCTCTCAAATCGTTCTAGTTACCACTTTTCATATTGCCCCCAAGACGAGAAATGAAATTCACCTTGCCGAAAAATGCGTTTCCAACTGTCAAGCTCTCCAAGAGTCTCCAAGACGCGTTAATCGATGAAACAGACTCAGTCGTTCGAGAAGTTGTTGCGGCAAGAGAAAAATACCTTGCCGATGGGAGTCAATTGGATCCCAAGCGCTGGAAACCCGTGCGTTCCAAAGAAGGGGTCCAGGTCCATCGTCAAGCGAAAAAGTTCATAAAGCGACGAGGTGTCAAGTCTCAATTACCAACGATTCAAAGTCCATCGTGGTCCATGGATCCGACGACAGTCAGGTATCGCACCAGTGGCAGTAACTCGGAACTGGGGGCGGAACGCGACACGTATTCGACCATCTCGTCTGGCCTTGCGGATGATAGAGTTATGGAACGAATGCGTCCTCCAGAGGTGGCAATGATTGCGATCGATGGTATAATCGATGGTACAGTTGACGACTATGTTTTTGGATCGATTGCACCGACGGATGATGCCTGGAAATTACGAAGTTCCCACATTAACGACAAAATCGATGACGTTCGCCTTCTTGCGACACTCCGAGGCCCTACGCGGGAAGATCCGTATCGTTTTCTTAGTGTGAAATGGTTTGCCAAGGAACTCCCTGCCGTCCTCACGGGGATTGTACATCAACGCGATTTTCTCATCATCGAGGCCACGGGCTTTACGCGGGACGCGAGAGGGGAGCGAATTGGGTACTGTTTAATGCACTCTATCACTTTGCCCGAAATCCCTGAATTATCCGAATTAGGGATCATTCGTGGCATTATGAGCTTATGTTACATATCCTATCAAAGCGGTCCTGGAAAAATCAACATTTTTGCTCGAGGGTTTTTTGACCCCCGGGGGGACATGCCCAAACGACTTGCAGTCTCCATTGTTGCGGATGCCGCAATCTGTTGTGCGATTGTTGTGGACTACGCTCATATTAAGAAGCTTCGGTGGCTTCTGAAGCAGGCACGGGCGCAGAATCGATCTCAAACGGAAGGTGAAAACCGTCCAACTCGATGCAAAGCGTGTGACAAAAGTTTCAGCAAATTTCTTCTGGCGGCTGCCGGACCAGGCGTTGCCTGTCAGATCTGCCACGAAATCGTATGTACCAAGTGCAGTGTGATGAAAAAAATTACTGTCGACGTGTCTGACAAAGGATCAGTCCAGCAGTTTCCCTTTTGCTTTTGTCTGGGCTGCTTGATGAAAGCCAAGCAGCTCTCAAGCTGGGACATGGCATTAGAGTCTGTAGATTCGTCGGAAGTTTCGGCGTCATCAACTTCATCCTCAGCATCTGGAAAACGTCTAGCATCTCATGTAGAGTCTCATCGGCGTGAACAACGAGCGAATTCCAATTACCCAGGCATCCGTGGGTAACTAGAAGAGGCTTGCTTCTATATTTGTATTCAGCGTGAAGATATAGGTGCAATCGTTCCACAGTGTAATAAACACTTTTGAAACAGCATGTAACGTTGTATCAATGTACCCTAATCTGCATGCCAAGGGTTGCATACAGTAGCAGGTTGTTGCATGTCATTTTCCAGCGAACATGCGCGCTGGGTGCTATAAATGTCTAAGGGCCAGCACTGTTGCCATTTTCTATGTTACGCAGAACACTACAGTACCAGGGGTGTGCGGTATTGGTACCGGTAGTGCTTAGTACCGGTAGTACCAACGGTAGTACCACCGGTATTAATACCGATACCGGGAACGTATGCCCTGAGTAATGTTTTTCGTGTAAAGTACACCTTTTCCCGGTCAAAGTTGGACTAGTTTCGAACCAAAGTTGGTTTTGGAAAAATGAGGTTTCATGCAATGTCGGATTCTTTAACAAGCAAAGTTGGATTATTTTGCGTACTTAGTGGAGACATAACTGTGTACAACATTTTTAGATGCGCCGTGCCTACAGCGCAACAATGGTAACCATGACAACAATGTGACTACTTTCAAGGTGTAACAAGGCGACATCTTCAACTACTACTGTCTCCGCAGTAAAGGTCCATTCGTAGACGAGAGACCACTGGTCTTAATTGACAATAGATCTCCCTCCTCCTCCCCTCGATTTTTTTGCGTGAATGACACCGCTCTCTCTTTTGGTTCCAGTCGTAGGCTCAACCTGCTCCTTGTCCTTCAACCCGCGACGTGGGTGTCGGTATCTGAAAGCTTCCACGTTGAGCAGTCCAGGCATCTGGCATCGCGTCACTTGGCCACATGTTTGTCACGCCGTTTGCCTGGAGACGATCTTGAGCAATCACAAAAACCGTCTCCTCGCCAACACACGTGTACGAATCTCCTGGATTCAAGAGCAATGTCGCGCCACTTCCTTGTGCAGATTGAGCTGTGCTGACTGCAAAGACAATCACACCTGCGCATTGAGGGTTGGCTAATGAATGACGCTACTTCCGAAAAAGTCTTGCCGAAAACCACAGACGAGGGCGGCAACTGAACTGAGTATACTTCGTGACTCGAGCCGTATAAATATCAATCATGCCACGAGACATCTGCTTCAGGAAGTTCTTCGGCATCACCATCTACTGCAACATAAACAGAGATTTTGAACTCGTATGAAACTAATTGGGTGTCGGTGTGTATTTAACTCAATTCAAAATCAAGGTGTTCCAGTCAAGCAACTTCTTGTGATCCTTTACCCCTAGTCAGCTATGGACAAGATAGTTTGTCAGATAGCTTTTTAGTTCGTCGCTGTCTTTGCCAGAGCCAGAATTGTGAAACGCATCTCGCCCTCATCTCGAGCCATAAACTTTTTAATGACTTGACACGCATCCTGGAAACGAGGACATCAGCATTCAGTAATAATTGCTCTTTAGTTTTCCATACCTGTAAAAGAGTGTTGGGGGTGGAAGGTCCGTGGTTGATAGGACTTTTCTTACGCCCGTCGAGCTCGTACAAGTTGTCGTCCACACAGCTATAGACAAAGATAGCATACGTGAGATTGTGCTTTCCAGTGATAGTAAGAACACAGGAAAGTATCTTGTCATCACCTGAAGCAGACAAAGTGCGTGTTGATCGGGTCATTCACGCTTTCAAGTTGCTATAAAGGGGGTTATTTTATTATCTATACTGGGCAAGTCAAGCGGCATTTCATGCTTACCTCTGACTGACCAGCTTCTGCAGCGCTGCTGTGAGTTTCCTCGAGCAATAATCATAATTAGTCAAGAAAACGTTATAAAAACACCAAAAATTGTTTATATCGCTTTCAAAAATGTCCCTACTTCGTCATCTTGTTCAAGGTATTTCGCAATTTCCTCCGGCGTCCGGGTTTTAGTCTTGTTAAAAAAATTGTTCAAATAACTTCCAGGACCTGCAATTTTGGCGTGATTAAGACAAAATACATAATATATACAGCGTCACTTCATGATATTTAAATGCTGTATAAACTTACCAAGCTGAACCAGGTGATGCATATTGCCAATAGCATGTAAGATGCCCACAGTGCCGCACGCATTACCTACGGATAAAACAAAAAAACATTAAATTATAGCCTTAAAACATTTTATGCTCTTAATTTCATCAACTCCAGCTTGACACAATCTTCTTACCAACAGTTTGACGCATGTAGTACACGTTAGGAGACACAATTTGTCCATCATTCTTGATCCTTGCAAACTCTTTTCTGTCTGCTTCTTCCGTCTGCAGCAAACATACCAAGTAGCGACATTTAAAACGCCATAGCACTGCAGTACTGTTATATCGTTATAATGTTCTTACGTGAGGTTTTATAGGAAAAAGCATAATAACCGCTACCACCGGTGTTTCTCCACACCCACACGTCAAGCAAGGATGAAGATCTCGTCAGCGGAAGCACACGTCGCTCTGTGTGCGTCACCAACATCCAGCAAGGAACCTTGAATGAAATTCGCACGTTTCTCAAGGACTATATATGTTGTACACAGTTATGTCTCCACTAAGTACGCAAAATAATCCAACTTTGCTTGTTAAAGAATCCGACATTGCATGAAACCTCATTTTTCCAAAACCTAAAAATCCAACTTTGGTTCGAAACTAGTCCAACTTTGACCGGGAAAAGGTGTAGTCCATTTTAGTTATTAACTATTGGCTACTATAAAATACCTTATCCTAGAAATTAAATGAGGGTCTGGATCTTCCTGGTGATACAATTGCTCGGATGCCGAGTATCTGCTCGCTGTCGGTCGCGGTGGTGAAGGATTTAATAAAGTATTGGACGAAGAAGGATCAGCCTGGACAGACTTACATGAATGGATGAATATCATTGCGGATCACTTCATTAACATCCCTGACTCTCCAAGGCATAACTCAGATGAATCTCAAGGTTCATCTCCCTGTTACTAAGGGCAACGAACCGATAAGTGATATAGTCACTCATGCTCTTAACTGATTACCAGATATGGGTGATTTATCGCATGGCTACTCATCAGCTCAATACATTTTACCAAAAGGGGAACGGGACACAAATTTGTCCTCTTAACCCCGATTGTACTTTGAAAGATCAAGATATCGCACATATCTTTTGGGGTTGTGTCAGTGCCTGTCTCATTTGGTCCAAGTGGCTCAGTCATTGGATGGGGGTAGCAGTGGATGAACAGTCACTAAATAAATTTAAGTGCCATATCGTGACTCGTCAATCGCCTGACATAAGCGATCGTATTCGAGAAATGATGATGGCGAAATTTGGAGTTAAAGCCTCCTCTTGCAAGAAACAATTCCGACGCTTATGGTGGGGATTTTGTGGAATTATAGTGGGATGGTTGTGGCAATTGCGCAATCAATCAATTTTCAATGGTTTAAGACACAAGTCAGCAGAAACCATTAATTTCCTATGGGCTCAAAGCAGAGCCCAATTAGACACAGTTGCTTCATATGAGCAACAACAACCTTCGACGAGAGAAGACGGGATGCGTCTACAATTGTGGTATCCAGTGCGTATTTGACACTTTTACCAGCATAGTCTTTATAAGATGTCTGTACCTTAAAGTGACGTCTCAACAAATCCATTATGGAATCACTCTCAAGATAATCTTCTCCCACCATAGCTGCGAATTGCTCAGCATAAATATATGCGCTTATCAGGTATCTTGCCAATGAAGATTTCCTCATTGGAGCACATAATCGGATTAATTTGACACCGCCATAATGATTACGGCGTAATTCATTCCATTCTTGAGTGCTGTGAATAATTAATGTCCGCTGTTCTGGTGCTTTCAGTGCTAAATGTCTCTGTTCCCAAGCACCAAACCATGCAGCTTGCACCCCTTCAATACCATTATTTTTGCCTTGTTCTAACATGGCACACCAACATTGTTCACGCCATATTCGAGTGAGAGCAATCAACGTCTCTGTTGTTATATGGGAAACGTTAGCAGAAGTGAAGGGGATAAGGTACTCTCCATTCCAGCACTGTCTGAGGTTCTGTGACATTACTGGTACGGGCTCGTGATCGACGTGATTGAAACTGAATTCACCTTGTCGCAGACAGCTCTCGTTAATTGTTCATTTATGGAGACGCGACTTGGGTTGGTCGACAATTGTAGACATTCTGCAGGATTCTCTCCCAAAAGCCTTGTAGGAGGGAGGACGTACTTTGATTTGTCATCGATGGATAGTTACGCGAAATACAGGCTATTACAGGAAATGGAGTTCCAGTCGATAACATTAGAATCATATAATCAAAAGGAGGAGACCTCTCTCACCATATTGACGCAAAATGTAAGAGGTTTCAAGAAAACAGATATTATTAGATGTTTAACATCGTGGAGATATATGAAAGAGTCACATCAGCCCCACATTTTTGTACTCCTAGAAACTCACATTACCTCTTCAGAAACAGCCTTAGAATACACGAAGCAATGGAATCGTTAATGGGGAATTTATAACAGTGACAAAGAACATGCATATTGGAGTATTAAAACGGGTGGAGTAGCAGTATTATTTCACCCAGATCAAGCCAAGTTCATAACTCCGTGTAAAAAACACCTCTGGTCACCACGTTTCATCATGGTTGAGTGGAAAACTACGATGATTGTCAATATTTACGCTCCAGCTAGCAATTCCACCGAAAGAGAAAATTTCTTTACAGAAGTGGAACATATACTTTCCAGCAAATGGGATAAAATGATACTATGTGGTGACTTTAATTGTGTTGAATCCCCAGGGATTGATCGCTTAGGTGGAGAACGTAACAATAACACTGAGAGTATCAGTCTATCTCGTCTCGTGGAAAAATATCATTTAATGGATGCGAGGGCGCTTATAGGATCAATCTCTGGTGAAGACAAATTAGACCCGAGTGAACACTTTACTTATTGGAAAGGCAACTCGGCTAGTCGAATTGATCGATTTTATGTGTCCAAACGATTAGCAGCATTAACCCAGTGGCTGGAAGTCAGTGAACCGCCCGTCTATTCAGGCCATGCTCAAGTTCAACTCTACTTATCAGAAAAGAGACAGGAAAAAAAAGAATATTTCAACCAGAGACCACGGTACCCCTTTTTTGGATCATCTCAATTGAGTACACACGATACGATAGAAGAGGCATTACGAACAAAAAAAAAACTTAGATTTTGTTCAACTGCATCTAGTTCTGAAAAAAAATTGGAACAGCGAATTATTATGGACTTCTAATGTATTCTGCTTTATAAAAGATATTGAATAGTCGAAATTCAGTTGACACGGAGTGGGACTAACTGAGTGCTAAAATTGTGGCCACTCTTTTCCGTCTGGCCAAGAAATCCGCACGGCGTAGAAGACGAAGAGTAAGTCAACTTCGAAGTTCATTACGAAGTAATGCACGCACCCGGAAACACCTAGTAACAGCTATAGCAGAGGCAATTCAAAAGTCGCATAAAGTACGTCAAGGAAGAAGACTACATCGGAAAGAGGAAGATTTACGATGGCTTTACAAAAAGACTTCAGTGCGCGAAAAAGATCAAACGGTATCACAGATAACAGTACCTATCGAATCAAATATGCTTCCCGGAACGACGATACCAGATAAATTTGCGTTTATTTGGCGAGGAATTATAGGGGTCGAGCATCGTGACGTACTATTATCAGACCTTCAACGGAAAATGGCAGATTTATTTACAATTCCTTCCACTCGAATGGTGTCAGCAGAGCAGAATAACATGTTAATGGCCCAGATAGAGGAATGTGAAGTTTTAAATGCGATTAAGCGACTGGAAAGACGTAAAGCAGCCGGGTCTGACGGATTAAACAATGATTTTTTCAAGAATTTTGCCGAAACTTTAAGTCCGACGTTGACAAAGTTATACAATCGATTACTTGAAGGACAAATGTCACCAGTGTCATTCCAACGAGCACTGGTGTTACCTTTGAGAAAAAAAAGGGGATTTAGCAGACGCACTAGATTACAGACCTATTTCGTTACTACAAACTGGATATAAAATTTTTGCGAAAATACTGGCATTACGTTTACAAACCTTCTTAGGGTTACTAATCGGTGACACACAGCAAGGCTTTGTGTCAGGTAGACGTATGGAAAAGGCAGTCGCAATCATGATGGCTACCCTACAAACTGAACAAACCCATCATGGCCAGTTTTTATCAAACGGAGAGTGTCCTGGAATTTTATTTTTGGATTTCGCTAAAGCCTATGATACTGTGGATAGACAGTATCTATATCAGGTGTTATCGCTCTTTGGGTTCAGTACAGGTTTTGTGAACTTAATTAGGAATTTACATGATGATACTACAGCTGAATTTCTAGTCAACAATCAGATTTCTCAACCAATAGAAGTCTGCTCAGGGATACGTCAAGGTTGTCCATAGGCGCCACTGTTATTCAGTTTAGCTGTGGAACCACTGGCGTTGGCTATTCACCAGGAGAAGGAAATAGAAGGTATCAACATTGGTATAGGTTTGGCTTCTGACAAGCACCAATTCTCGGCATTTGTGGATGATTCCACCATTTTCTTACAGAAAGCTGATCAGATGGGAAAAGCATTGGAAGTGGTTAAACGATTTGGAGAAATGGCAGGGCTGAAAATACAACCTAAAAAGATTAAATTTCTATTTCTGAGACCAACAATCCTTCCGAAAGAATGGGGTGGTATACCAGTCTTAAAGAAAGGAGAATCAACACGTTATCTTGGTTATGAAATTGGTTTGGGCAATATGACGGAAGTTAACTGGGGTCTGCGTATCCAACAAATACATCGGAGATTAGCGACAGCAGTGTCGTGCTCTCTTTCGATTATGGACAGAGTTATGTTATTCAATACGGTGGTTTTCACATTTACAGCAAAAGTATTTGATCCTCCGGAACACATTATGAATAAACTCATACAAATCCAAAAGAGATTTATTTGGTCCCAGAGTACAGATGGAGGACCAGCACGCCACAAAATGTCCCCGATTTTAATTTACACTCCTAGGGAAGCAGGACTCGGACTAGTAAACATACCATTAGCACTACAGGTGCAACGCCTAAAGGATGCGACAACATGGTTACTCAGCACAAATGATATTTACAAAACGGCATGGTTGATCTGGAGGTTTTCACACTGGTCTCCTGATGAATCTTTACGAATATCTCCTATGCATTTTACGTTATGGAGGAATATGACAATTTCCAGAAAAATTGGTACACTGAGCCAAGAATTAGGTTGGTGGTTAAGTCCGACTACGACTCAACGTAAACACTTAATGACATACGTAAAGCAGAATTTACCATCTCAGATATCACGGCTACAATGTGAACCTGGAACACATTCGTATGGCTTAAAAGAATCTGAAGTGCTCGAATTATGTGTTAATGTGGACAATATACCCTATCACAATCTACTTCCAGAACATTATCAGGTATTCTGGGGTACATTTAGCTGGGCAAGAAATCCATGGATACCTGAAACTCAGGCAACAACATTAGCACCTAACAAATATGATCGCATCCCAGAATCCAGTATTCGGGAGCTAGAAATTCAAAGAATTGCTCATAATAAGTATCGTTGGAAAGTTCCTGTCGGACAAAAAGTATCGCATACTCGAATAAAAGTGGGTCGGTGGTTGACAGCGATCATCCTAGCTTCTCCTCGAGTGCAAATTGGGGAAAGTATTGGCATGGCACCTCCAATCAAACTTTTCAGATGTCCGAATGTATTGAAGCAATACAAATGGACTGTTTTCAAATCTGGGATAGTGAAAGGTTGTACGGAGAAAACTTGTTCAACAATATTACTACATCAATCAGTGAATGGAATCTATTGGACACTTGACGCTACAGAACCTTTGTTTGATGACAAAGGTAAGGAAGTAAACATCAAAACAGTGGTGTGTTACCCACACCCTGAATTACATCAGTTTGGAGGGCCTCTAGAAGAAGAAACCGCATTTTGGAGAATACCACAAAAGATTAAACGGTATTTTAAGAAAATGTATCATGAGAATATCGCAGTGCGACTACCAGAAATGATAATTAGATGGGTGAAGAAACACAAGCGAGATGACTGGTGGAGAATTACGCAGAATCAAACTAGTTTTGAAACCTTGTTTTCCTAAGATCTAAAATCTGACTTTACTTGGAAACTAATCTAGCTTTGAATGTGTAGGTAGACAAGTAAAGAAACCCAATAGCATAAATGCAGTTGCCATCGCTAAAAAAAAGGAAAGCGTGCTTGGTGGCGCGCCATTTTGATACTGTGCACACTACAATTTTTGACAAATCTTCTAGTGTGTACCACATGAAAATCTCATATGCCTCGAAACTGGTTCAAATATAGGAGCGTCGTCTTTTAGATATCGACATCTATAAGATACTTCCTCTGCCCCAAAATATAAGGCAGTGATTTTTCAAAATTCTCGATTAAGGCTCCCAGAAACTACTGCATGCTGTTGATTAGCGGAATAGAAAGCGCTCTAATTGTTGATTGGCGGGGGGTTCGGAGCGAGCCGATTGACGCACTAGACCTTTAGATATGACGAGCAAAAGTTGGGGTTCCAAGCCTCCACATTTTAAAAATGACGCATCGCCGCTCATAACCCTCACAAAAGCGCAAGAACTTGATCACAGACGAGCGCAGAGCCGTAGTTGCCCGTATGTATGCGGCGGCCACAGAACCTTGCCTTCCAAGGGGACTTGTGCCTGCTTTATTCGTCACGTTTGGCTGTTCCGAGCGATCGCTCTATCGCCTTTGGAAATGCGCGAGCGAGGAAATCCAAGGGGGCTCTACACACGACGGGGAGTGTGGGAGACGTGACAATCCACGCTTGAACGACGAATTAGCAGCGAATCTCGCCAAGACCTTCGTACATTTGCCTCCATACACGAACCAACGTTCGTACTTTAGCGGAGCTTGATGGTATAATTAAGTCAAGTCTGCATCGATAATCTGCCCTATATTTTGGGACATACTTAACTGTCGACTGCGCCTTATATTTTGGGACGGAGGAAGTATACTTTAGAGTAATTCAAATCACCCACTATTAAAATACCACCGTAAAAGTTTTTAATAAAGTCCCCATATGACATAACCGTAAGGCCCTGGTCCAAAATCTTTTTATCCCCAGCTCCAGATATAGGGCAGTTTTGGATTAACTAATAAAAGTAGCGTTATACTGAATGTACCGTAGAACTTCATTTTTAAATTAATTTCGTCTTCATTTCAAACCAATTCCAATCGTAAGTTGCTTAGTCTTGGGTAGTTAAGTGCTTTGTTTGGCATATTTGCTAACATATCTTGCGTCGAGCTATATTTCGCGCTAATTGCTTTATATTTTAGCTTGAACACAATAAACTTTAACAGTATATCCACAGGTTTCATCTTGGGCTCCCTTACATGTAACCCATCACCTTGATCGCCGGTTGATTGTCCATCAAAAGCTTCAAAATTTAATCCAATCTCTTGTAGGAGCTCACAAAAGCCAAGCATCTCCACTTCCGCTTTGGAAGCAGCGTAAAATTCAGCCTCCATAGTAGATAATGACACTCCACCGTGTTTCTTACAGACCCAGTTCAAAATCATTCCATCCATCATGATAACACCACTGGTTGTTGATTTCCGATCGCTTTTTCATCCAGCGCAGTCGGAGTCGCTGAACGCTGTAATGCGAGCCGTTTCTTTCGTTTGATCTTGGTAGTTCCATGTATATTTTTAGGTTTTTAGAACCTTTAAGATATTTCGCGACCGTTTAGACAAATTCAATCCAATAACCTCGGAGCGTGGGTCCTTCGATTTGCCTTGTGTACTGAAAACGATATATCCGGCCTTGTGCACCTTGATATCCATAGTAAGCTTGCAACGAATGATTGAACAGTCTTATTCGTAACATTTTCGGAAGTCGAGAGTAAAGTATTTTAAATATTTTCTTCGAGGTTTATACGTCTTCATATTCTAGATTGATTGGCTCTTGGCTGACTTCGCATCTTTCAAGTCGAATTCTTGCAATATATATTTCAATCATTACTTCCTGATCTAGAATATATTCATTGTTTTCATCGAAAAGTACTCGCATCCCCATAAATCTTGAAATGTTTCCCGATATTTTTTATATCCAACGTCATCATATCGATATAAAATTGGTCCACAAGGGTTTATGAGTCCCAATCACCAACAGATCGTCGACGTAAGCTCGTACGATAAGTAAGTCTTCACCAACGTTCTTTACATACTGACACAACTCTGTAATGCATTGCTTATATTTCAGCTCGATGAATTTCCCATGTAAGAGTTGGTTCCACAAGCGCACGGCCTGTTTCAAACCATATACCGTACTTCACAAAATAAACACCTGGCCGTCTTCTAAAGGGTGATTTGGTTAGCATTAAAAGATGGTCAAAAATGATCAAAAATTGATTAAGTATTCAGGGCACCTTTTCAAAAACGTAAAAGTGGAATAAAAACGCAGAAAGACATCAATGTGTTACTTAAGTATATATCAAACATAAATCGGGAGTGGCTAAACTGCCTACTAACTAGCCTTAAACCGAGCTTCAAGTACCATACTGACATTTTGTGCACGAGGCTGTTTAGCCCACCCCCAAATTTATTACGGTATATCTTCAAGTAACGTAACGGAACGGATTATTGCCGAGTTTCGTCCTTAAGTAAATTTTCTATATCTCAGCTGTTTTAGATCCAGAATATCTCGGGAGTATATAGAATCAAAGAAGAAATCAAGGTCTATTTTGGGATCTATTGCCAGCTTTTAGTGCTCTATAATTGACCTGAAAAAGAGGGAATTTATAAGATAAACAAACGAGTTACCTTATTGCCGAAACTGCAATACTTCACGTTTATATATATTTATTTAATTGACTAAATGAACATATACATAATTAAAGTGTTATACGCTCGACTGCGCGTTACCCATGTAAAATCCTGCTGACCTATGCAATGCCTCGTCTGAAGTAGCAATCAAGTTAAGATAACGAAGAACATCTATCTGCTCGATTGTTACATCACCTAAAACAAATTATCGTCCTGGAAATTCAATTTTTTAATTCATCACACAAACTAGCTGCCTGTCAAAACCTTCACCTTAGCGTCGCTAACATACATTATTACTGCCTTGGTGAGGTCGTCGTCGCTGTAACGCAGCGTGGCAATCGCAGCTCGCAAGCGTGATCAATAAATCGGCAATAAACCGTGTAATTTGTCTCCTTAGCCAATTAGAGCGCTTGAAATACATGATAGAGCAATTTGATTGGCTAAGAGACGTTCTCGGCAATAATCTACGTAACCGGCAATAATCCGTTCCGCTACGTTATTTCAATCGTCTGAAATACCCATTGCCAGCCACAGCCTCAACATAAGTTATAACAATCGACGTCTTTTTCGCTATATTATGAACTTTATAGACGGGGTTCCAGGCTCTGTTGTATTTATACTACTGAGTTTCAGCGAGACTTCATCGAGGCTCTTATACTGGCGCTTTAACGCGAATCACAATAGATCCTGGCGATTTAGACACACTTTGCTATATAAAGCATCTGTCGGTGACAAAAAGGCTTCAGTTGTTTCCGTAATTTAGTGTGATGGAGTGATACGATGAGCAATTTCAATTGGGCCCTTAGAAGTGCATGTAGTTAGTATAACGGGACAACACGAGCAGGACGGAGATTTCTGCACTGGGAAATACGTTGATGGGGTGGGCAATACGATACTCGTATGTGTTAAATGTAGTTGGCAATTATCGAGTGGGTGGCTGTGGATTACGCGAAATCAGCATTAAAACTGGCAAGGCGGAAAATTTAAGTCGCGCGATTAATCGCGTATTACACTTTTTAAAAGTACGAAACTTGGCAGCAAGGGGTTTTGAAGAGCTGAAACCCATTTTTCGCTCAAAAAGTGAACAATCTCCAAATGACCGCTACTTGCAGCTGTAGCCACTGTGCAGCCGTACATGCTGTCATTCCTGATTTATGAAGCAAACGTACGATTTCCATACATCCGTTTGACAGGCAATCTTGCTGGAAACCATTGACGATGATCGGTTTTAATGCGTACCCCTATTTTTACACACTGCTGATCTGCTGTCTAGCTAAATATTCTTGCCCAAACTTCCATAAATACATGCATACTTAGCCTAGAGTATCCAAATAGCAAGATACGCAACACAAGGAGTGTCTATTTTGTGCACAGAAACCAAGAGTTGAAGGAAGACAAAGGTCGTTGCGGTGTTGAAGGATATATCCAGTGCGTTAATAGAATATTTTGTCGCGCTGAAAGAAAGAAAACGTCAGTGGTCACCGCGACGGACTCTGCTCATGATGTGGGAGGCCTTGAGCGAAAAAGAAGAGCAGTTTTGGCCTGATGGACGGTGATAAAGCATAGGAAAATAAAGTTTAGCTATGGAAAAACTGTCATTTTGAAAAGCAGAAAAGCATCGACTTTCTGCTGCATATTTTGGTTTCATAAATTCTTCTCCAATTGCTTTTCTGCGTCGAACACGGTCCACATGTCGTTTGCTTAGACAAAACTGATTCTGCATCCTCCAGATCTTGCCCCAACAGATTATCTGGTATTGGTATCGCCTGCTACTTCGTCGTTATCTATGGGGCCGCTTCTTGCGTAATCGTCGCGCTCTTCAGTTTATGATATCGACCCTATTTGTGTCACGTTTTTACCCAGTTAAGAAGCACCGCATGCTAGATAGTACCGGTATGCCTATCTTTGAGTTTCTTCTTTGCGTTGGAAAAAATAGCAATTGTAAGCTCTTGAGTTGCTATGCGCTGTGCAAGTCAAGTCAAATGTTACATCATTTGTCGGAGGTGCTTTCTTACCTAATATAGAATACCGTGATGAGGGCGGTGGTACATAGTAATCCCGCACAACTTTTTGTACCTGATACACCCCTGGCCAAAAATAAAGTACTTCCCATTTTTGTCCACGTTTTGCTTTATATCTCAGCGACTATTAGGAGTTAAGATCTGCTGTTTGGATATGATGTATATTTTATATTTCGGACCGTCCTCCGTGAGCTAGCGAAGTCGTTCCTATTGAATCGATGCATTGAAGTCATCGAGTGGACTCATTTTTGAATAAAAAGTACACATTTATTCTTGATTTTTGTATGGGTGAGGGTGTCTTTTATTTTGGCCAGGTACCCGTTTCGTTTTTTGTATGTGAGACCCCTACAAACTGCAAAAACCAGATCAATTAACACATGGGAGTTGCTAAGGAGCAGGCAAACCGGAGCAGGTGTACATAAACGAGATTGCACAGCGACAGTCTATGGTACACTGTACCAACCAATATATAGAAGTATAAAAACAGGATAAAAGTTACTTCGACACATGCATCTTTCGTCTTACATCCTATCGTCTTCATAATGTGGAACTACTTGTGTTCCTTCACCACATACTCTTCTCTTTTGTAGGAAGAACAAGTGTGTATAATGTTCCTGATGCATGCCGTGTTGAATCATTTGTTCGCAGTTGTGACACCACCATGAACGGTTTGACATTCAAGGTCAGCACTTTAGCGTCCTGAAAACTTTCTTGCCCCCAGTCTCTTAAGGCAGCTACCGGAAGTAGTTCTACCAGTTCACTGAACATCTTACTTGCTATTAACGCAGAAAACATAAGACCGAAATTAAATAGGTCTCTTGAGGAAGGAGCCTCGTGTACCATCGCGTGTCAAAAGCGGGCACTCGATATACACTAATTGACTACAGACGGATCGTTGTGCAGCGACATATTTCCCCTCCAAATTGACAAGCTCTTCCAAAGTAGCGAGTATCTTGCCTCGGATTTGATCCATGTACTTTAACGCTTTTGACATTAGTAGCTAATCTTTCGCTGCTGCCGCATCTATCTCGTGCTTCTTGTAGGTTTCTTCTTCCGAGTCCTAATGGGAAACAAGCTCGAGCTTCTTTCAAAACGTTCACCAGCATTCCTCTTATGTCCAGCACTTGAAAGCGCGGGGGTGTTCCATCAGTCTTTTGAGGTCACGGAAACTGTCTCATACTTATTGACTGGCACAATGTACCTACTTACAAACCAACGTTAGTGACTCCCTTTTTATGACGTTGTAAGATTCCGTTTATGTACACCTGCTCCGGTTTGCCTGCTCCTTAGAAACTCCCATTACACATGTCCCCTATTCAGTAATATAAAAGATACATCATATCCAACAGCAGCTCTTAACTCCTCATAGTCGCTGAGATATAAAAAAAAACGTAAGAAAAATGGGGGGTACTTTATTTTTGTAGATGAAGTATACACTGTGCTTTTGACTGGCACAGTGTACCCTATAGAAGGTACAAAAGGTGTTGTGGTATAATTAGTGTACCAGCGGTACCACCGCCCTCATCACGGTCATTCATGTGAAATGTGAATTTCGTTTTAAATTCGAGCGAAGCGAGCGGTACCGTTTTATTAGTACTTTTACCAGATTAAAAAATAGTACTATTTCGATGTAATATCGTTTTATTTACTTTTATAAGAGAAAATATACTATTTCGAGGTACATGTAATACCTAATTACCAGTAACTTAGTATGAATTACCCACGCAGCAAAATCCCTTGGATCTAATCCTGACAGATTTTGTAGCGCTGCAATTAAATTTGCTTGTAAAATAAGTTGCACTAGTTTTCGTTGACGATTGAAGTACAGTAGTAAGCGTGAAGTAAACTCGACTCGATGTCCAATGATACGAAGTGTCAATATCTCATCATCGAGTACCTGAGGCAGCAACATACTTAACGAGCGTCGAGTAACTTGTCCACCGAATAAAAACAAAGCTTCCACTATGCAACCACCGTCGTCGCCAAAAACACGCCGAATTGCATCAGCATTTTCACCAGGCATCCTATTGTCTGCTTTGGCCCAAATTTGAACCGACATGTTTTTCAACGAATATTGATTGAAACTAGGACGACCTCGTTCCATGACATATTGATGAACACCTTTAACTTGTCGAGAGGCATCATAACCGATACAAGCACGAGAAAAAAAATTGCCACGCGATCGTGGGGTTATTCCAAACTCATCACGGCGTAAACAGTCGAGCAGGGTCCAAACGCTCTGAAGCACGTCACTTTCAAAGTCTTGACCATTCAAAAGCAAGCGCGTGATATACAAGTCACGAGACTCCAACAAATGCTGAATCTGTTGTCGAAGATCGTTAATATCGAGATTGAGTTTGTATACTTGTGACTCATACTTTAGGTACTCTTGTCGTTGTTGACGCTGTCTCACACTCATTTTGAATGGACGCTTGCGTTCGATCTCTGGCACCGGAGTCGATTGGGATGTCTGAGTTTCGATTGGGATTTGGGAGCCATGTGAACTTTGATTTTGTATGGGTTGGGCAATTTCAGCAGTTTCGCTCGTATGTAGCGAGCAAAGTAACTTGGAAAATCTCCATAGCAAAAGCTGCAATGACAATAGTAAAAAAGCAACGTGCGGCTTTTAATCATGTGCTTTTGCATCATCAAAATGCGACAAAGCAGAATGTGTGAACTGTCATTCAGAAGATTTAATCCCTATCCCACAAGACGACTATCAAAACTAAATTTGAGCGCAGACTAATTTTAATTACTGTTGTGGTAATATGAACATAAAATCACCATAAGAGTGTCGGGGTTCAACGTGGAACTGCCACCAAGCACCTTCCAGTAGTCACGCTTACAATTATTCTTCTCCTTTTGTGCTTGAAGATTTGGATACACCGTTTGTCATAATTACCTATCTCAAGTGCTAAAAAAGCCATACAAACCAGAATGAGTCGGGGGGGGTCTTATAATATAAGAACCCCCTTGACTCATTATAATAAGAACCCCCTTGACTCATTATAAGAGCCCCCTTGACTCATTTTATAAGAGCCCCCTTGACTCATTTTATAAGAACCCCCTTGACTCATTTTATAAGAACCCCCTTGACTCATTTTATAAGAACCCCCTTGACTCATTCGGGCAAGTATGAATTTTTCTTATAACAGTTACAGTATTATGACATGTCCGTTTAATATACCGTCTGACAATACCGACAGATACCGTTTTTTTCCAAAATTAGACGAGGAATTTCCAATGCTATGGTATCAAGATTTCAATACAGTGTTGAACGTAGGGCAAGTGTCGTAGAATACGAGCGAGAAAGAGCGGCCATGTGATATAAAATAACGTCTAAAGTCGGTTAAGGAAGATACCGACTGGCTTTTCAAAGCGGGGACTCGTAGTTTGTGCGTGATGGTTGCTGAGTTTTGTTGCCTGACGTCGTTATGATTTATTGCACTTTAAGACTAACTAAATTATCTATCAAAGGTAGATCTCATTTACTCTAAGGCCCTTGTCCAAGTGGCGGAATGGCGTTCTGTACTGAAAAATAGTGACACATGATTGGACAAAACAAATTGATGTTTGACACATTACTGTTCCGAGATCGTGTAATTCCGGAACACCTCCATGAGGTGTTCTGAAAAGAGCACATTTGTACCGAAATCATAGATGAAGTAATATACGTAATAGAGATAGCAGTATAATAGAAGTTTGTGCGTATGCTGCGAGTCCTCGCCCGAAGCCTTCGGTACGATCCAAGGAAAATCGATAATTACACGATGCACAGCCCTTAGACATCAATACATGTAGTCCAGCACGCATGCTCACTAGAAATACTATGTATTGCTATTAATGTGTGATGCAGGTAGGTGCATGGACGGTGTCCATAATTAGGTTTGAAATGTAGACGAAATTAAATGAAATATGAAGTTCTACGGTACACTCAGTATAACGCTACTTTTATTAGTAGTCCGAAACTGGCCTATATCTGGAGTAGGACACATCTGGGAATAAAAGGATTTGGACCAGGGCCTTACGGTAATGTCAAATGGGACTTTATTAAAACTTCTACGGTGATATTTTAATAGTGGATGATTTGAATTTCTCTAAAGTATATCTTATAGATGTCGATATCTTAAAGACGACGCCTATATTTGAAGCAGTTTCGAGGCATATGAGGTTTTCAAGTGGTACACACTAGAAGGGTTGTCAAAAATTGTAGTGGTTAAAATATCAAAATGGCGCGCCCCCAAGGACGAACAAGCATGCTTTATTTTTATTTTAGCAATGGCAACTGCATTTAGATTACAAGTGAGGAAGCGTGCAATTGGTTACAAACAAATGTAACTTGTTTCTCAATAGTTTAATTAAGACTAAACTTAGAGTTGGACTATTTAATTGATTAAATAGTCCCTTATTTATATATATGAATATATAACTAAGATCCAGTCTCAACCGAGGCGTTTTAAGCGCATGCGTCCCCTAACCCTTCACGGGCGGGTTACAAAAGTGGGAAAACTCGCTCAAGAGTAAATGCGGATTGGCTATTTATCAGATCCTTCACACTATTTCGTTGAACGCCTCTTTTTGTACTTGTCATCTGACCAATCGCAGTGCGCGTAGCGACGCATGCGTCAAAAACGCTTTGGTTGAGAGCGGGCCTAAGACACGTGGCTGCAAGACGGTAATATTAAGAGGAAATATATTTATGAGTGGTTTAGAGCTAACTAGTATCATTAGATCTAGACTAATCTTACAAACCTGTAATGTAAAACTGATCTAATAATACTCCTATTATTAGATCTCTTCTAAGATTCGATATTTGTGTCAGAATCTGTTTCCCAGGGTGGATTATAATAACTTATAATCCAATAATCGTATTTCAGACAGCAAGTCTGAAATTGAACTGTGATATTTCAACTTAAAAAATATCACTTATGTAATATTACCCCCCCCCCCACTCAAGGTGGTTGGCCTTTAATATTATGTAATATTGGCCAATCGAATGGTGGCACTTGTTGCTCATAACGTATTCTGTTATCACCATTCACGACCATAAGAATTTAAAGGTCGATACACGCGGCGGTGCTCTTAGGGGCGTTGCTGAAACTGCTAATGCAGCATCCACCTCTGCATCACATGTGTGGTGAAGTGTTCCAGAAATTAACGGACTAATGATGATGGATGCCCGCACCGGATTGGCTGAAATGTCGCCCTTAGCCGGATGCCCGGACCGGTCAATGAGAAGACGCGATCTGGGAGCCGCCGGTCGCACCTACGAGCGACCGGACGGCACCAGGCCTGGGATCAGGCCGGACGAACGTGATAGAAGTCATGAACAGTCAAGCTAGCAGGCTATGCAGACGGGAAGACCGCGGATGTTGGACGGCCGAGTGGCAGACTGGTGGCGGATTGTTCGTAAGGTATGAGTGAAGGGAGCCTGAAGGAAGATTAGTGTTCTAGTGGATGAAGGAGGCACGCGGATCGGATGAGAAGCTGCCAAGGATTTGCTAGCGCCAGCGGCCAAGGGGCTTGGATGGATGGCCATCCGGCCGAGCCGGCCGGGTACAATGTACCATTCGGACTGGTACTAGCTGGGTTCGGTGTACCGGCCAGGTTGGTACCATCTGAGGTTGGTGTACCGGCCAGGCGGGTACACAAAGTCGGAGTTAACCGGGCTACTTCGGGTGAGGCACATGACTGGTCAGCCGGGTTATTTGGGGTAGGTTACACAAAAGGGAGTATTGGATATAGGATAAATCAGTATACGTTTCGCTTTCTTAGACACAAGTCGCTTTCATTGGTTCACAGCAGAGGGCTAACAAGGTCCCCTCTTGCTGCTATTGGTTTACCCGGGGAAGGTTAAGTTAACCCACCGGAAGTCCCCTGACCGGGAGTCGCGGCGTCTTCGTATACTCACCTCAAGTCGCCCGTGTTTTGAACACGGTATTAAGTATTGGGAAGTGGTGACATTTTGGCCTTCTGTGGAAGAGTTATATCTACCTTACGTACACATTTGGATTCGCCCTTCATTGTTATTGGTTTAGCTGGTCGATTGATTATTCTCGGTCCAGCCGGCACTATACAAACTTCAAGTGTCTTATTGGTTTAGCTGGCCGATCGACTATTCTCGGCCCAGCCGGAACTATACAAAGTTCAAGTGTATTGCCAGACGAGCTCCCCGGTGACGATTTCCGCCCAGGAGCTACCCCTAGTCCTAACCCTCATCTCCCTTTTCGACGGATTTACACTTTTCGCCCTAGGGTCCACCAGGAGAGCAAACCACCCAGTACTGACGGGTACACAAGGTGAGCTTTCAACATGCAACATCCGAGCAGTCACGATCAAGCGGATGGAAGTGACCGATCCAGCCGGCCGGATGCCAGATCGGATCATGACTCGGATGGACGGAGTACCCCCTCCGATAGTCAGTCGTCTGGGACCCCCGTGGGTGTTCGCGTCTCAGGAAGATTTTCTGAGAGCGACTACACCACACATGCAGAGGTGCCAACATCAAATGCCGACGCTGCTAATGTAGCGTCGGAGAAGAAGCCGAGAGACCCATTGTCTCTCGTAGTAGACGCTGCGGAAGCAGTGTCTAAGAGGGGACGTGAAGATGTCGCTAGCGCGACATCTAGTACGCTCTCATCTGTCGAATAGCGGGTGGCGAAGTAGTGTTTGTCTGTCTTCGGAGAGTCTTCGGACTCCGAAGAAGAGGATGAGGACGTCACTGTTCTCCGCAAGGGGTCTAGCGAACGTAAGCTCGGTAGAATTTCTTCGTCGAGAAGTGATGGCGAAGTGGAGTCTGACGCCGTCGATTACGACAGCAACAATTCCATCATACGGTGGTATGAGGAGCGGAGAGCTCCTCTTGGACCTCGTCACTCGCCTGGTCGAGACGACGACTTTGGGATGGCAGGTGGCACTCCACCTGCCAAGAAAAAACGTGCAGAATTGTCTTACGCTACTACTGATTTGTCTTGTCGTACGGAACCACATGTTCCGTACAAAGTAGGGTTTTGGACCCCAGCATGGACGTTAATGCCCGATAGTGGCGCGTTTGTCAATACCCGTTGTTTGACATCAACGTGCTTGAAGATTGCGAAGACATTCGCAATCATAACTTTGATCGAAGTATCGACGATAGACGTCGGTACTTTATCGACGTTTTCTTTCAAGCTCGTTATTATACGAACCGAAAAGGTTCGCGTAAGATTAGGGACGATAAAGACGCCCTGACGCAAGTTGGAATGCCTTTGTTGAGAACTACAACAAAGTTCCCGACGAATATGTGAAACGAGTTCACGTAAATCACGAGCGCTTTTAAAGCACTCACGGTCAGGAAAGATGGAGTTTATCCATTTTACCTGCATTAAAGGAGGAATGTCTTGGGAGTTCAATCTCACATGAATTGCCCTTGTTGTCCCAAGGGAGCTCCTCGTCTGAGCAAAAAGGAGCTGCGACGGTACCGAGGTTACTCAGTACCCGCTATGATTAAGGGCCTAATTGATGCCCTTAATGTATCAGCACCTGGTGCTGATACCTTGCACTCATCAACAGCTAGTGTTGATGATTCTTACGCGTTTGAGGAGAAGTGTCCATCTGAAATTCCTTCAGGAGGTCAGGGGCATCCGCCCTCAGCACCTCAATCGGTTCCCAAGAGTCAAACGCTTGGGAATACCCCAACCAGCGTACCAAATACTCGGTACGCTGCCCCTTATTATAGGGAACCGAGCGCATTGCCATCAAGCGCTCGAGAAAATAGTGCTTATTCCCCTGATTACCAGCAGGGGCGGCGGGGGCTGGTAATTCCCTCTCCGTCGTTGTTGCAGATCAAGGTTCACAGCTCCGCAAGCTCGAGAGGCACTGCTCTGAGCTGAGCGCCGATATGGGTCGCTCTACGAGGACATATCGTTCTCTTTGTGAAGAGATACACGACATTTTGGGCGCTCACGTTGCCCTTCAGTAGAAGAATGATCTTCTGCTGGTCGATCTTGATCGACAAAAGTCGGAGATGGAGAATCTCCGGGCTTCCCACAATCGGTTGGAAACCGATTACAAGTCTCTCTTGGGAGACTTGAAGAAGCACGGCATTCGCCGTGGGGATGCGTCTCGTCCGAAGACGTAGACGATCGGTACGGCTTGAGCCTCCCAACGTAAAACGTTGGGTGAAGGCGCATGGCCGCGGGAATGTCTAAAGTGTAGGCATTCCCCTTAACACTTTGGACCTTAAAAGGTCCAATGAACTTAGGCAGCAACTTCCGTGTAGGGAAGTTGCTGATTGCATGTGTAGGCAAATTAGTTGTAGATAACAAAACTAATTCACCTTTTTGAAAGGAATTTGTGTTTTTCCTTCCACTTCTATCTGCATTCTGCTTCTTCTTATCAAAAGCAGAAGCAAGTGAATGTTTCACATAGCGTATTACAGCGCCAAACTGTAATACGAATTCATCTACTGCTTTATTAGCAGTAGATGGGTTGTTTTCATTGTCTGTAGCAATTGCTGCAGACACATTTTCCGCGTAAGCAGCTTCTGTATCTGAAGCTGCTTGAGTTTCTACTGTGTCAACAGTAGAAGACTCGTTAATCTCTTCGCAAGTTGCGGTTGCAACTTGGGCATCGACTCGCTCAAAATTTGAGCGGGTATCTCCCCCACTTAGATTTGGCGTACCGCCAACTAAAGCTGGGGCTCGTGTATGCCTCATGTCATTCACGTAGAACGGTGTACTCTATGTGGAAGCATGCACCGAGTTGTTTATTGCAAACTCAGTGAGTGGCAAATAGTCCCTCCACTGCCCGAAGGCATGCGCGTATGAACGCAGCATGTCTCTTAGAACGCGGTTAACGCGTTCAGTTTGCTCATCCGTTTTCGGATGGTCCGCAGTTGACATCTTCAACTGCGTTCCCAACAAAAAGAACATTTCTTGCCAGAAACGTCCTGTAAATCTCGGATCTCGATCCGAGATTATGTTTTCCGGCATTCCGTGTAAACGGAATACCGTGTCAACGAATATCCGCGCTGTTTGCGCAGCGGTGACATTCGCTGACACTGCAGCAAGATGAACCATCTTGCTGAAGCGGTCTACAAAGACCACAATTCCTGTCTTCCGACTGTGATCAGCCGGAAGACCGAAAATAAAGTCCATAGAAATGGACTTCCAACACTCTGTCGGAACCGGCAGAGATTGGAGGGGAGCCTGCGCAGAGTGCGCAGGCTTGACGCGCTGGCAAATCTCGCAAGCGCGTACGTACTTGCGTACCCATTTATACTGGTTACGCCAGTAGAAATCGCGTGCGAGAGAAGCATATGTCTTCTCTCGACCTTGATGCCCCGAAATCGGTGCATCATGGTACTCAAACAAAATTTGATGTTTGAGGTCATCGTCGTTTGGAACGACGATGCGACTAACATCATCTTGGTCTGTGCTATAAAGCAACAGACCATCGTGCAATCGATAACGATGCACGCAAGCGCGAAGGAACTCTGGAAGTTCCTCGCGCTTCCGATCAGATTGATTACTAAGGTAATCAATCAGCAGACGAGTTTCCTCGTCTGTTTCGTACGCTTGACGTACCTGTCGTACGAGTGACGACGACAGAGCAGTGCAACGTATTGCGTTTGCACTGGTTGCCTCCGTTACAGACGGTTTCGTCTCGTAATCGGGGCGTCGTGATAGCGCATCCGCTATCACGTTCAACTTTCCCGGTTTGTATTTAACCGTAAAGTTGTATTCGGCAAAGAATGACAGCCAACGTGCCATTCTTTGAGAGATGTGTGGTGAATTCACGGCCGTGCGTAACGACGCAGGGTCCGTGTAAACAATAAACGGTCTATCTTCTAAGAGATAGATCCGAAACTTTGCCAGTGCATATTTCATGGCAAAGCGTTCCTTGTCATGCACTGGATAATTGCGCTCAGCTGGGCGCAACTGGCGGGATTGGTAAAAGATTACGCGATCATGATCATCGTGATCGCGCTCCATCAAGGCACAGCCGATTGCAAAATCGCTCGCGTCGCAAACGAAGTGGAACGGTCGCTCGTTATCGGCTATAGCCAAGACAGGCGCTTCAGTCAAGCTCCGCTTGGCTGCATCTAATGCATCTTGACAATGGGTATCCCAGTGCCATTCAACATCTTTCTTAAGTAATTGAGAAAGAGGTCGAATAAGGCCAGCATAATTGCACGAGTACTTGTGCAAATATGTTGCCAACCCAATGAGCTTTCGAAGTTCCTTGACATTGTTTGGCGTAGACCATTCAACAATCACCCTGATCTTCTCCGGATCAGGGCGCATCCCGTTTTTGCCCACAAAGCAGCCAAGAACGGGTATTTCAGCTGCACCGAAGGTGCACTTCTTTAGATTGGCATAGATCTTATGCTTACGCATAAGCTCTAACACCTGACGTAGATGTTCTTTGTGAACATCTACAACACTGTGTTCAGCCTTGCTGTGGATGAACACGTCGTCAAAATATGTGCGTTGATCTCCTTTAGCTTACAATTCTATTGATTATTTATGAAGAAGGAGAGACGTTACCAGGGTAGTTGGATCGAGTAGGCATAGTGTCCCAAAACGCGTGATCAATAAACAGCATAAGCCTCCAATAAATAGTAAACGTGCCTATACAAAATGGTTAAAAATGTCCGTGTAAACACGTGATCAATAAACAGCATAAGCCTCCAATAAATAGTAAACGTGCCTCTCCAAAATGGTTAAAAATGTCAAGTGCGATCTATGATTCCTACTTTGCTTCGATTGCGGTACAACTTTGCCAGTCTCTAGATGACAGCAAAACAAGTGCTGAATAGTTTTGACTAAGAAGCAATTACTTTTTACGTATACTTATGACTGCGGATACGAAATTCAATACTGGAATCGAATTAAAGATGAAACGATGCTCGTCGTGTTGTAGATATGAATAGAGAGCTAAATAGACAAATACCGGACACACTACTGACAGCACGCTCCAGTCCACAAGTGGTGTCACCTTGAATGACCGCGTAATGTCATGTCACGACCGGCATTTAAAGATGGCTGGAAGCAACGGGCTGAGTAAACAAAAAGTAAATATTAGAATTCGCCACTTTAAACCGCAATTTACACTGCTGTACACAAACCTGAGTCCAAATGAAATCAGCAACGCTGTCGCGTGTAGAGTTCGAGGTAGAGCCGACGTAAAAACCACAACGGTGGACTTACACCCCATTCTTTGCTTTTACTGAGTACCGTGTTAAACCACAAAACTCCAACCTATGGCCACAGCCAGCGCTACCAAAAGTATGAGTCCAGTAAAATCGTCACAATCAGAGACACAATTCCCGCTGACATTCCCTAGACTACCATTCGAAAAATTAAAATTTCACGAGATAGCACCATGCCCAATAGTAACGATTCAAAAATATTATTGTATCCCCGCGAAAAACCACTGTGACAAAAACAAAGAGGAAGGCGCAATACTTCCATTTACCCTAATCCAAACAAGAGCATTCACACCCTACTTGTAAACCCTAAAAAACAACAAAGCAACGTACCTGAAGCCAAAACCAACACCAAAGCCTATAAAACCACATTAAAAATATTCGTCATTATTTTAACATCATGGTTTGAACATCCTTACCTGTGCATAAAAATTAGGCAAAGTACGAGTAATGTAGAACAGCAAATGGTTCGATACTTACAATCCCGGCTTCTATAGAGCAAAGACTTATTTGGACGGAAGGAGAGAAGTCGTTCTCGGTTATACTTTCAAAGGTATACCATATCGATTCTCTAACCAGGATGTTCCGTGAAGTTACGGGATGTATAGTAAATGTGTGACACAGAGCTTAAACGGATGGTCCTACCGTCAGGACTCAGTCAGCAAAATGATTGGGCATGCTGATTGGATAAAAGTAAAAGGGGATGGGACACAGTTTGGACCATCAATCAGCGAGGTTTAAACACCACTATTGTATTAGAGTGTACGATTATTCCCGATAGAGCATCAACTTGGAACTGGACCTATTGCCTGATGAGTCCCGTTAATATTGGAAATATCAGTCTCCCGACAAGTGGTTTAATAAGGCAAAAGACAATGGAAAAATAATAATGAAAAGGCCTCTATATTATTTGACGCTGGCAGAAGCCTCAATTATCGACATCATCGTTGCTCGTAAGGTTGGATGTCGCAAAGACGATACTCAAAGACAAGAATGTGTCTGGATCGTTGACAATCTTACATGACGGAAGTGTCAATGTGGTGAGGTGGCTCCAAAATTAATTCACGGCCAGATGAAGGATAATCCTACTAATCTGATTAGTTGAAATGTTGAACCGAGTTAGCTGCCCGCAGTCAGCTACGAAGTCGGGATGATGGCTAAGAAGGGCATACGGAGGATCTCAGTGGTTCCGAACCGGCACATGGACGTGGAATGAAAGCAAGTAAATATTTGGACTAACAGGACGTGTGGCAGCGAAGTGGGTCAGATTTCAGTCGTGGTGGAATGGACCGGCGGGATCGGGCTGTTTGATAAAGGTGACGATGATAAATGCAGGTAGTCAAGGGACGTATATGAGGCTCCAGGGATGTTAGATCCCTGTGGTAGCCGGGTGAGGCATCGTTAACCAATCGGGTGGCCAAGAGGAGGATGTTGAAGACAATTAGCCAGCTACCCTATTTGGTGTGAGGTACACGAGCAACCGTCCAGGTTGATCGCTGTATTTTAGGGTAAGGAACATGAACAACCATCCATATCTGCCGCTATATTTTGGGTAAGGTACATCACAGGTTTATAGTGGATTTAGAGATAAAATCAGTATGCGTTTCTCTTTCTAAGTCACAAGTCGCTATTGGTTACAGCAGAGGGTTAACAAGATCCCCTTTAGTTGTCATTGGTTTGCCCGGGAAAGGTTAGAAGAAACCCACTGGAAGTCCCCTGACCGGGGGCCATTTGGAAAAAGTATACTTACTCAAGTCGCCCGTGTTTGGAAAACGGTATTATAGTATTTAAAGGGAAAGCTAGGTTTGACTTACTGTGGAAGGTTGTGGGTTATTGTTTGGAGTTTACGTCTACCTATAAGTTTAAAGTATTTTTTTGTTGTCTTTATGTTAGGCTGGCCAATTGAGTAATCTCGGTCCAGCATTTTGCGGTATACTGGTACCAAGTATAACCCCAGTCTGCTCCCCGATGAAGATTCCACCCAGGAGCAACCCTAGTCCTAACTCTTATCCACGTGTTTTAACCGGCATATAATTTTTTTGCCCAAGAGTCCACCAGGAGAGCGTAAGGGCTATTGTTGACGGGTACCTATGGTGAGTTTAAACAAGATAGATCATCCTAGTCGTCACAGCCAAGGTGAAGGAAGTGGCCGGTCAAGCCAGCTTGATACTGGTTCGGACGAAAACCTGGATGGACGGAGTACCCCCTCCGACAGTCAGTCATCTGCCCCTCCCCGTGGGTGTTCCCACCTCGGAACAATTTCCAAGATTGACTGCTTCACAATGGTGGGCGTGCCCGGATCTCTTGGTGACCCTGTGTAATGGGATACCATTACATAAGTGATATTAAAGTTGAAATATCACACTTCAATTTCAGACTTGCTGTCTGAAATGTGAATATTGGATTATAAGTTATTATAATCCACCCTGGGAAACAGATTCTGATACAAATATCGAATCTAAGAAAAAATCTAATAATAAGAGTATTATTAGATCAGTTTTATATTACATGTTTATATGATTAGTCTAGATCTAATTACAGTAGTTAGCTCTAAACAACTCATAAATATATCACTCTTAAACTTACCGTCTTGTAGCCACGTGGCTTAGTATATATTCATATATATAACTAAGGGACTATTTAATCAATTAAAAAGTCCAACTCTAAGTTTAATCTTAAATAAACTATTGAGGAACAAATTACATTTGATTCTAACCAATTGCATGCTTTCTCACTTGCAATTTAACAGTGTAAGCCTGTAACAGCTAGCCGGTTACATTGGGTATCCCAATACCACTCGAATCTTTCTTTAGTAATTAAGAAAGAGGTCGTATTTGACCAGCATAATTGCATGAGTACTTGTGCAAAAATATGTTGCAAGCCTAAGGAACTTTCGATGTACATTGCTTGGCGTAGTCCATTCAACAATCACCCTGATCTTCTCTGGATCAGGGCGCACCCCGTTCTTTCCCACGAAGCAGCCAAGAACGGGCATCTCAGGTGCACCGAAGGTGCACTTCTTCAAGTTGGCATAGAGCTTTTGTTTACGCATAAGCTCTAACACTCGACGTAGATGTTCTTAATGAACATCTACATCGCATTTACCCTGTTCAGCCTTGCCGTGGATAAACACATCGTCGAAATAGCTCGGTACGAATTCTCGCACCGGGCGCAATAGATGCGTGACGCATCGATTAAATGTCGCAGGGGCATTTCGAACCCTTGTGGCATCACAAGCCACTCCCAAAGCATATCACTTGGGGTGCTTACTGCCATGAGAGGGATATCTTTGTTACGCATTAGGATTCGGTAAAATCCATCCCTCAAATCGAGAGCGCTGAAGACAGTGCTCCCGCTCATGCCATCTATGATGACATCTATCCGCGGTATCGGCGTTTGCACCGTGGCTGCGTTCAGCTTGTTATAAGCGTGGACGATTCTCCAATAACCCACCAATAGAATTCTTCACACAGAAGGTAGGACTGAAGTGCGGTGAGGTAGACTCCCGCACATGTCCCGCCTTGCGACGTGTTTCTAAAGAACTCGTCGATTACTTTCAACTGGTCACGCGGTAATGACCAGTGCCGCGTGGCACAGTATTTCGTACCTGGGACGAGGTCAAACTCATGTTGAGTTCGCTTATCTCTAGGAAGCTAGCATGGTACTTCTTCTGATAAATACGTCAGCGTATTCTTAAAATACATCATAATATGGGGAGTTTGCCTTATCTGCGTCTCAAGCGCTGAACTTTGGTTTGTTCATTGGGAACTGTCTCGTTCCCAATGTCGTGTGTTTGCCCTGTGGGTATTTGTTCACGAATATCCAAAACATCATCTGTTGCAAACGATGAACCAGATCTGCTCGATCTGATCATCGTGCAAATTTTTCGTAAACTTCTTCCAGCCTAGAGATGGAAGAGCCATCACCTCGAAAATCTATATTCGGGGGATTGTCGAGTGTGAGAGACTGGGTTGCTATTTCAGTCTCTGTCTGTGACAAGAGGTTTATCGTCTCAGAGGTCTCGTCCTCGTGATTAGACGCGCTTGTCTGATCTCTTGCCTGATCGGTGACACGGTGATCGTTATCACTCGTGCACAAGGCCTCTTCGTCATGGTGGCCACTGCCGACCATGGGGTCTTGTTACTCACGACTGATTACGTGTTGATACCTTCGTTATCACGATGGGTACTTCTCACCGTGGATAAATCTTCTTCATGAGGACTTTCGTCGATCGTGTATAATCCAGCACGGGGGTGTTTGTCACCCGTGTTGCACACATCTTCAACGCGCAACGACTCCTATGTTGCACGTGTAAGTCCCACTGGTCTCTTATCAGCGGATGTACCTTCCGCTGATAGTGTCAGATCAGACCTGGTGGTGCCATCGCTCCCCGCAAGACTGCCTGACGCTGCGGTTTTATCGTTTGATACAGCCGAAGTGATCAGTTCCTGTGGATCCGCCGCAGTCGATCGACAGGTTAACCCAGTCGATCGTTGGTTTATGCTTGGAGATTCATGGGATGCCCAAGATAGCATCGAACTTACCGTCTAAATTGAGGACGATGAATTCGTCCTTGAACGACAGTTCGTCCAGCTCGAAACGTGCGAACCACACGCTTAGGAATAGTCACTGTTGCACTTGTTGCTAGCCGGACTGACAACATATGCCATGGAGTATTAACCTCTTGTTATTCTTCGGTTGCCTCGTCGTCGAGGGCACTGCAACCGATAGGTCCATTGGTGCGTGACCTCCACCTACGCTTTGACGCGGGTGGTAATGTCGTGGGACGAAATATGAATTTTGCCTGTTGTTATTCTGATGAACATGCTGCACCTGCGGCATGTTAAAGTTGAAAGGCTACTGAACCCTTCGACTGAATCCAGCATGCGATGATGCCGATTGCAGGCTAAATTCTTCTCGGATGCTTTGGTCAATAGCATCCCTCAGAGACTTTGCGGATGCCGACAAAGACTCTGCTTGACGGGACCATCATTCAGCCTCTTCTTAAAGCCAGTGACCTGCATAGCTGGAAGTACCGGATCATATACAATATTGTATCTTCTGAGCTTAAGCTTTTCTTGCCAGAGTTCCATGAACTCCTGACTTTAGTTAAGTTCCATTTCTGGAGCTTCGAAGTTGAGCTATAGCTCAGCTTTTAATTCCTGATAAGTCAGGACAGCAGATTCATCAGTGGATCTGCGACTCATCGCCCATGCCCTGGATCGACCGCCCAGGCATGTGGTGGCAAAATAAGCTTGTGAACGCGGGTCCACAATCTTTTGCGCAGAGATGGCATCTTCCACCTCTGCGCACTATCTCCGAAGAGGTCCTTCCGTGATAAAGTAGAGGAAGTTGACTTTGTAATAACTCTAGTAACTGATTGGTCAGTAGAAAGGTACATTTAAGTAACCATAAGTAGGAATAAAGAAGTAGGAATAAAAAAGTAGGAATACATAAGTAGAAAGTAGTAGTCTGAAGTGACCTAGTAGAGGTACTTCTATAGCTTAGTTTTTTATGTGTTTCACACATTAACAAATATACTGAAATTTTCCCCCTTTTGAACACGACCACTCATAACCAAGTTGCTGACGGACGCCAGACCTTGACACTCTAGTAACGTATAAACGACCAAGAGAAGAAAACACTCGCCGACTGCACGTGTGCAAGCAACGAATCCGAAAGGACGGATCAAAAGGCCACTTTGAGACATCTCATCAACATAAGAGGTGTGCCACAGAGTTGGGTGAAGAAGCGGTCACGGTACCTGGCATGCCTCAACTTTGATTCAAATTACAGTTTACACTAGACGATGCTAATCGTGTAATGGGGTACCATTACATAAGTGATATTTAAGTTGAAATATCACAGTTCAATTTCAGACTTACTGTCTGAAATGTGAAAATTGGATTATAAGTTATTATAATCCACCCTGAGAGACAGATTCTGATATAAATATCGAATCTAAGAAAAAATCTAATAATAAGAGTATTATTAGATCAGTTTTATATTACATGTTTATATGATTAGTCTAGATCTAATTACAGTAGTTAGCTCTAAACAACTCATAAATATATCACTCTTAAACTTACCGTCTTGTAGCCACGTGGCTTAGTATATATTCATATATATAACTAAGGGACTATTTAATCAATTAAAAAGTCCAACTCTAAGTTTAATCTTAAATAAACTATTGAGGAACAAATTACATTTGATTCTAACCAATTGCATGCTTTCTCACTTGCAATTTAACAGTGTAAGCCTGTAACAGCTAGCCGGTTACATTGGGTATCCCAATACCACTCGAATCTTTCTTTAGTAATTAAGAAAGAGGTCGTATTTGACCAGCATAATTGCATGAGTACTTGTGCAAAAATATGTTGCAAGCCTAAGGAACTTTCGATGTACATTGCTTGGCGTAGTCCATTCAACAATCACCCTGATCTTCTCTGGATCAGGGCGCACCCCGTTCTTTCCCACGAAGCAGCCAAGAACGGGCATCTCAGGTGCACCGAAGGTGCACTTCTTCAAGTTGGCATAGAGCTTTTGTTTACGCATAAGCTCTAACACTCGACGTAGATGTTCTTAATGAACATCTACATCGCATTTACCCTGTTCAGCCTTGCCGTGGATAAACACATCGTCGAAATAGCTCGGTACGAATTCTCGCACCGGGCGCAATAGATGCGTGACGCATCGATTAAATGTCGCAGGGGCATTTCGAACCCTTGTGGCATCACAAGCCACTCCCAAAGCATATCACTTGGGGTGCTTACTGCCATGAGAGGGATATCTTTGTTACGCATTAGGATTCGGTAAAATCCATCCCTCAAATCGAGAGCGCTGAAGACAGTGCTCCCGCTCATGCCATCTATGATGACATCTATCCGCGGTATCGGCGTTTGCACCGTGGCTGCGTTCAGCTTGTTATAAGCGTGGACGATTCTCCAATAACCCACCAATAGAATTCTTCACACAGAAGGTAGGACTGAAGTGCGGTGAGGTAGACTCCCGCACATGTCCCGCCTTGCGACGTGTTTCTAAAGAACTCGTCGATTACTTTCAACTGGTCACGCGGTAATGACCAGTGCCGCGTGGCACAGTATTTCGTACCTGGGACGAGGTCAAACTCATGTTGAGTTCGCTTATCTCTAGGAAGCTAGCATGGTACTTCTTCTGATAAATACGTCAGCGTATTCTTAAAATACATCATAATATGGGGAGTTTGCCTTATCTGCGTCTCAAGCGCTGAACTTTGGTTTGTTCATTGGGAACTGTCTCGTTCCCAATGTCGTGTGTTTGCCCTGTGGGTATTTGTTCACGAATATCCAAAACATCATCTGTTGCAAACGATGAACCAGATCTGCTCGATCTGATCATCGTGCAAATTTTTCGTAAACTTCTTCCAGCCTAGAGATGGAAGAGCCATCACCTCGAAAATCTATATTCGGGGGATTGTCGAGTGTGAGAGACTGGGTTGCTATTTCAGTCTCTGTCTGTGACAAGAGGTTTATCGTCTCAGAGGTCTCGTCCTCGTGATTAGACGCGCTTGTCTGATCTCTTGCCTGATCGGTGACACGGTGATCGTTATCACTCGTGCACAAGGCCTCTTCGTCATGGTGGCCACTGCCGACCATGGGGTCTTGTTACTCACGACTGATTACGTGTTGATACCTTCGTTATCACGATGGGTACTTCTCACCGTGGATAAATCTTCTTCATGAGGACTTTCGTCGATCGTGTATAATCCAGCACGGGGGTGTTTGTCACCCGTGTTGCACACATCTTCAACGCGCAACGACTCCTATGTTGCACGTGTAAGTCCCACTGGTCTCTTATCAGCGGATGTACCTTCCGCTGATAGTGTCAGATCAGACCTGGTGGTGCCATCGCTCCCCGCAAGACTGCCTGACGCTGCGGTTTTATCGTTTGATACAGCCGAAGTGATCAGTTCCTGTGGATCCGCCGCAGTCGATCGACAGGTTAACCCAGTCGATCGTTGGTTTATGCTTGGAGATTCATGGGATGCCCAAGATAGCATCGAACTTACCGTCTAAATTGAGGACGATGAATTCGTCCTTGAACGACAGTTCGTCCAGCTCGAAACGTGCGAACCACACGCTTAGGAATAGTCACTGTTGCACTTGTTGCTAGCCGGACTGACAACATATGCCATGGAGTATTAACCTCTTGTTATTCTTCGGTTGCCTCGTCGTCGAGGGCACTGCAACCGATAGGTCCATTGGTGCGTGACCTCCACCTACGCTTTGACGCGGGTGGTAATGTCGTGGGACGAAATATGAATTTTGCCTGTTGTTATTCTGATGAACATGCTGCACCTGCGGCATGTTAAAGTTGAAAGGCTACTGAACCCTTCGACTGAATCCAGCATGCGATGATGCCGATTGCAGGCTAAATTCTTCTCGGATGCTTTGGTCAATAGCATCCCTCAGAGACTTTGCGGATGCCGACAAAGACTCTGCTTGACGGGACCATCATTCAGCCTCTTCTTAAAGCCAGTGACCTGCATAGCTGGAAGTACCGGATCATATACAATATTGTATCTTCTGAGCTTAAGCTTTTCTTGCCAGAGTTCCATGAACTCCTGACTTTAGTTAAGTTCCATTTCTGGAGCTTCGAAGTTGAGCTATAGCTCAGCTTTTAATTCCTGATAAGTCAGGACAGCAGATTCATCAGTGGATCTGCGACTCATCGCCCATGCCCTGGATCGACCGCCCAGGCATGTGGTGGCAAAATAAGCTTGTGAACGCGGGTCCACAATCTTTTGCGCAGAGATGGCATCTTCCACCTCTGCGCACTATCTCCGAAGAGGTCCTTCCGTGATAAAGTAGAGGAAGTTGACTTTGTAATAACTCTAGTAACTGATTGGTCAGTAGAAAGGTACATTTAAGTAACCATAAGTAGGAATAAAGAAGTAGGAATAAAAAAGTAGGAATACATAAGTAGAAAGTAGTAGTCTGAAGTGACCTAGTAGAGGTACTTCTATAGCTTAGTTTTTTATGTGTTTCACACATTAACAAATATACTGAAATTTTCCCCCTTTTGAACACGACCACTCATAACCAAGTTGCTGACGGACGCCAGACCTTGACACTCTAGTAACGTATAAACGACCAAGAGAAGAAAACACTCGCCGACTGCACGTGTGCAAGCAACGAATCCGAAAGGACGGATCAAAAGGCCACTTTGAGACATCTCATCAACATAAGAGGTGTGCCACAGAGTTGGGTGAAGAAGCGGTCACGGTACCTGGCATGCCTCAACTTTGATTCAAATTACAGTTTACACTAGACGATGCTAATCGTGTAATGGGGTACCATTACATAAGTGATATTTAAGTTGAAATATCACAGTTCAATTTCAGACTTACTGTCTGAAATGTGAAAATTGGATTATAAGTTATTATAATCCACCCTGAGAGACAGATTCTGATATAAATATCGAATCTAAGAAAAGATCTAATAATAAGAGTATTATTAGATCAGTTTTATATTACATGTTTATATGATTAGTCTAGATCTAATTACAGTAGTTAGCTCTAAACCACTCATAAATATATCACTCTTAAACTTACCGTCTTGTAGCCACGTGTCTTAAGCATATATTCATGTATATAACTAAGGGACTATTTAATCAATTAAATGTCCAACCTAAAGTTTAACCTATAGAGAACCAAATTACATTTGGTTCTAACCAATTGCACGCTTCCTCTCTTGCAATTTAACAGTGTGAGCCTGTAACAGCTAGTCTGTTACACCAGGTAGCACTTTGTGGTCCGTCTTAACGACCAGTGTTCGTTCAGTTCCGCTAGTTAACCAGCGGAACGAAGGTTTAAGAGCCACTCGACCGACATGTGGACGGTCAGCGATCGTGAACGCGAGCGTCATCTCGCGCAAGATTTAGTGAGGGAGGCTTTCCCTCACTTTCCACAAAGTAATGTGGATACTGTGGTGGAGATGATGCGGACCATGGGGACCGACATCATCATCATTCTCCGTGGTAAAACCTCGGAGGAAGCATTGGAAATGGTAAACCATTTCAAAAGGGTTTACATAGACCCCCAGGTGCGTTCCGCGACAATAATGTCACGGTCGCCACCAACAACGCCCACAGCGAGCGTTGAAGTAGTAAAGGAGCGGATACTGCCCTTTACTGGTGAAGGGGATGAACCCCTTCGTAGATGGTTTGCAGAGGTGGAAGATGCCATCTCTGCGCAAAAGATTGTGGACCCGCGTTCACAAGCTTATTTTGCCACCACATGCCTGGGCGGTCGCGCCAGGGCATGGGCAATGAGCCGCAGATCCACTGATGAATCTCCGTTCCTGACGTATCAGGAATTGAAAGCTGAGCTAAAGCTCAACTTCGAAGCTCCAAAAATGGAGCTTAGTGCTGTGAAGAGTTCATGGAACTCCGGCAAGGTAAGCTTAGTCTTCAAGCTTACGCTCAGAAGATACAATATTTGTTATCGAATATTGTATATGACCGGTGCTCCTTACCATGCAGGTCACTGGCTTCATGAAGGGACTGAATGACGGTCCCATCAAGAAGAGTCTTTACCACATTCCGCCAAAGACTCTGAGGGATGCTATAGACCAAAGCATCCGAGAGGAATTTAGCATGCGTTCAGCGTCAACGCATGCTGGGCTCAGTCGAAAGGCTCAACACCCTTTCGACTTTAACATGCCGCCGGTGCAGCATATTAATAATTTCTCGAACAGACGAAGTTCACACTTCGTCCCACGACACCAAAACCCACGCCAGAGCGCGGGCGGAGAAGGTCCAGAGCCGATGGGGGACCTATCGGTTGCAGTTGCCTCGACCCCGAGGCAACCGAAAAAACAAAGAAGTTCCTTCGCTGCAATAGATGCGCGAAGATGGGCCATTACGCCCATGAGTGTATGGCGCCGCGGCCGGCGCCACGCAGTCAGCGGACTGGACAGTCGGCTGGTCGGCGACTCCAACAGGGGCAACGCTCTGTTGATGCAAAATACGGCAGCAATCAGTAGGGGCGGGGTGCCCTACTGGACGGGTTATCTCACATGCCGACATCGGGCATGTGAGGATAATAGCCCCAGACGGGACTATGTCCTGTCAAAAGGTGCAGGGTGAAGGGAAACCTCTCATCACCCTGGAAGTTAAGCCGCATGGAAACGATGTCCCCATGCGCGCTCTGTTTGACACAGGAGCGTCAAACAATTTCGTTAGAACTGAGGTTCTAACGTCGTTGAACTTCGTGGAGATTCAATCTCCACGAAGCATGTTGTCAGTCCGGTTAGCAACAGGTGCAACCGTGACTATACCAAAGCGTGTGATTCGCACACGCTTCGAGTTAGACGAACCGTCGTTCGAGGACGAATACATCGTCCTCGATCTTGACGACAAGTTCGATATTATCTTGGGCATCCCTTGGATGTCCAAGCATCAACCAACGATCGACTGGGTTAACCTGTCGATCGACTGCGGCGGACTCACAGGATCTGATCACCCTGTGAGCAATCCGGCTGTATCTAATTATACAACCGCAGAGTCAGACAATCTGGTGGGTAGCGATAGCACCAGCAGATCTGATCTGACACTATCAACAGATGGTACACCCGCTGATAAGAGTCCAGTGGGACTTGCACACGCAACGGAAGAGTCGTTGCGTGTTGGTAACGTGTGCTACACGGGTGAAAAACACCCCCGTGTTGAAGTTACCACGACCGATGACGGTCGTAGTATAGAGAATTTACCCACGGTGGGAAACACCCACCGTGAAAACGAAGATACCGACACGGATGTAAGTGACTTCCGTGTCGAAGACGAAGAACCCACGACTGATAGCAGTCGTTAGTGTGAAAACCCCATGGTTGGCAGTGGTTACCATGTTGACGATGCCTTGCGCACGAGTGATAAAAATCACCGTGCTGCAGAACAGGCAATAGATCAGACGAGTGCGTCTGATCATGCGGTTGTGTCCGTCAAGACAATAAACGTCTTGGCGCAGACAGAAAGCGGTTTAGCTACCCAGTTTCTAACGCTCGACAATCCCCCGAACTTAGGTTCGGAGGAGATGGCTCTTCCAGCCTTGAGCTGAAAGAAGTTCGTTAAGAACTTGCACGATGATCAGATCGATCAGATCTGTGTCATCGCTGCAACAGACGATGTTGTGGATATTCGTGAACGGATATCCACTTTACAATTAGAAGGCATTGGGAACGAACCCGTTCCCAATGAAAAGACCAAGCTCAGCGCTTTGTAGCGCAGAGCTGGGAGTCGCTTAAGGCGACTTCCCCGTACTACAAAGTACTTTGGGAATACGCTGACGTATTCCCAGAAGAAGTACTTGTGAGCTCCCTAAAGATAAGGGAACTAGGCACGAAGTACTGTGTCACGCGGCAATGGCCATAGCCGCGTGACCAGGTCAAAGCGATCGACGAGTTCTTTGAAACTCCTCGTAAGGCGGGACATGTGCGGGAGTC
>MIQA02023956.1:0-25084 GCA_001887855.2 Sclerospora graminicola
AGCGGCGCGACAATATTTCCACACCAAGAAGCGACCTGATGAGACCCCCCTGGAGTATCTTCATCGCCTAAATGTCGCTGGCATGAGAGCGGACATTCCCGTTAAAGAAGATACCAGCCGGTCGGAAGCTGCCCGTGAACACGTGGAACTTTTCATCAGCACGTTGGACGATCGGGAGCTGGCAGGCCAGCTGGCGTTACTGCGGTTGAAGAATACGACGGAGCTGGAATTGACGTTGCGCACGTACCTAAGGGCGAAGAAGCGAGGCCCCAAGGCGGCAGTTGGAACCGGCCGTTTCAATTCCCGATTTAACGCGGATCAAGGAGGCCGGCCGCCATCTACCAGGACGTCCCGAGCCGTCCGCATGGTCGCCCGAGAGTTAGACGCGACCAGCTCGGAAGAGGAGTATCAGCGATCTGGGGGCGAGTCTGAGGAGGAACAGTATCGGTACCTTTTCTCGGCAGAAGCCAGTCAGCCGTCCAGGCTGCCAGCCGGTTCCGGTCAGTCGAAGAGTTTTCCGGCTCGAGCTGACCAGGATTACCCCAGGCGCAAGTGCACCCACTGTGAGTCCATCAAGCATGACGACCGAAGCTGCTGGAAGCGGCTGACGTGCAAGAAGTGCGAGAGGAAGGGACACCCGGCGGAACACTGTCTGTTCACGTGTAAGGCTTGCGGGGAGGTGCATGAGGCGGGACTGTGCCCAATGGAAGAATTCTACAACCTGCTGAAGAAGTGGTACATCCCGACCAAGCATGCTGGAATGTTGCCGCCCGGAGCGGAAAAGATGTTAAACTAGATCGCTCGCCAGGTTGGAATCTGGTTCGAGCCGAGCGGTCTAGTGTTAGTATCTATGCATATGTCGGTAAGGAAGATAATCAAGAAGCAAAGCAAAGGATAACCGACAATACATGTAAGTTTGACGATTACGTCACCCGGTCCCCGGCCGGTACGGCTGACCCCTTCCTGCTGAGCAGTATACGGACGGATGAGTACTCCCGGTCTGAAGTGCGAATGGAATTAAATCTGTTACCTGGCGAGTCGCGAGGTTATTGGAAGTATCACTCGCCGGATAAATGGTTCAAGCAGGCCAAGGCGGATGGAAAAATCAATAACCAGAAAGCTACCATGCTGTTCGACTCTGGCGCAGAAGTGTCTATCGTAGACACCACCTTTGCTCGTAAGGTGGGGTGTGAGATAGACGAGACGAAGCGGCAGGAATGTATAGGCATTGGAGAAAATTCGTACATGACCCAAGGAAGGACAAGAGTCAAGATTACGTTAGCTGGGTCGTTGGTATACTATTTCACCGCCTGGGTAAGCAAGTTGGCCGGGCAGGATGCAATTTTAGGAATGGATTTTATGGTCCCGGCCGGTATACGGCTGGACTTATCGCATGGAACATTGACGTTGCCGGACGAGGTACAGATCCGGCTGGCCGGCCGGCGGCCCTTATATGGCGCCCACGTCCAGTTCCTCAAGCTAGGTCAGTTTGTAACGGTGCCAGTTGGAAAGGCGGTGGAAGTAATGTTACGGCCGCACGACCGACGGAGTAAGTTATGGCTGACAAGGGGCGAGTGCTGGGTACCATCTGTTGTTAAAGGGGGTGGTCATCTCAACTTCATAAGCGTGACCAACATCTCTGAAAAGCCCCTCACCTTGCATGAAGATGTGATTATTGGAATGTGGCTGGCCGAGGATAAAGTGCCCCGCCGGCCGGGCTATGTCACTATTGGCTCAAGACGCTATATCGAGTGGCAAAACCTGGCTTTTCAGGCAACCACCGATCTGGTCAGCGAAGAGGAAGAAGTAGAAGAGGACCAGACTCCGATGGTGGATAAACCTGAGTACCGGACCCCTTCTAAAATATTGACGCGGAGCCGGCCGTCGCCGGATCCGGCCGAATGTATTGACCGAAGCTACGCCCCGATCGCGGAACTGGTTTTGCCCACTCAGAGGGAGACGGACGAACGACAGAGTCGGGAGAAAGGACCAAGCAGAGTTGCATATACGGCCAGCCCCGATGACAGTTGTGACGACCGAAGTGAAAGCGGATCGGCCAAGCCGGCCGAGAAGAATTCGGAAATAGCCGAAGGCGGATCGGCCCAGCCGGCCGACCAAGATCCCGAAGCAGCCGAAGCCGACCAAGTCTGCATTCATGAAGGGGGCGAGCTATATGTTGAAGGCATGGAAGATCAGATGGCGGTGCTACCTGAGGTAACCCCCTGCCCCCCAGCAGTCACTATCGACGATCTACAAGTGGGAGACCCGGATGTGAACACCCCGGAAGAGATCGGCAGATTGAAGGATATTTTATAGAAAAGACGACATCTGCTCATTGGACCAGGGAACGCACTTCCTCCGGCCGCCCATGGGGCGGTATGTGATATTGATGTGGGAGGCGCCAAGCCGGTCGCACAAAGATGCCGAAGAGTCGCCCCCCAGTATCGGGAAAAGCTGTCAGAGCTTATCAAGGGTTTGCTGGCCACCAAGATAATTCAGCCGTCCACCTCGCCATGGGCATCGCCCATTGTAATTATTATTAAGAAGAATGGGGTGGATATAAGGTTGTGCATTGACTACCGGCTGGTGAACCGGCTGACTAAGCTGATGATTTACCCGATGCCGCTGATAAACGACCTGCTGGAGGACTTGGATAAAGTTTTGTGGTATTGCTCATTGGACATGGCCAGTGGATTCTGGGTGGTCTCTATGACCGATCGTGCACGGGAGATCTCTGCGTTCGTGACGCCCTTCGGGTTGTTCGAGTGGAACCGGATGCCGTTCGGTCTGAAGAATGCCCCGCAGATTTATCAACGGCTGATAGATAACGCGCTGTACGGACACTTCAAGATCAAGGCGGATCAAGATCCGGCTCTGGTCGGGGATGTGTTCGCCGAAGGTGACCCGGACCCCGACCCAAAACCTTCAGTTTTGGGGCGGCGGTCTTACATTGATGACATTCTCGTTACGGCCACTACCTGGGATTTACTGTGTGACAAAGTGGAGAAGTTGATGATTACGTGTGAAAAGTGGAATCTTTCGATTAGTGTGGTTAAGAGTTTCTGGGGAAAGACTAAGGTAACCTATCTGGGTCATCAAGTGTCGATTGCCGGATTGGAGGCTAACCCGAAGGATTTGGAGTCCTTGAGTAATCTGCCTTTCCCGCGATCCCTAAAGGCTATGCAATCCTTTTTGGGCAGCCTGAATTATTACAGTCGGTTCATCGAGGATTTTGCGGTCTATGCGGCGGTCTTGTATGAGTTGCGGGAGGTGGATTACCATAAGCTGAGAGAGCAGGATAGGCAAGCGGAGACGCAAGCCGGGCCGGCAATTTCAGCCAATGAGGAAGCGCCCTTTTCGGTTATTTCAGCCAATGAGGAAGCGCCCTTGTCCGCCCAGACAAGCGGCCGGCCGCCGGACCCCGGCGCGGCCGGCCCGGACGACCACATGACCCGAGCGATGGTGGCTTTTGGCATGTTAAAGGCAAAGATGGCGACCACACCGGTCCTGAAACATTTCGATGTTAATAAGACTCCGGTGGTCATCATCTTCGCTAACAAGTGGGCCATCTCGGCCGCTCTCGTGCAAGATCATGACGGAGTGTACTGTCCCGTGACCTTCACCAGCCGGACCCTGAAAGTTAATGAAGTCAATTACGGATTGGTGGATAAAGAAGTTTTGGCTCTATTGCGGATCTTGGATGTGTGTTATACTATGCTGGTGTCTCGGCCTATCAAAGTACTATCCAGACGGTCGACCCTATCATGGCTCCTGACGGCGAATGGAATTGACGGCCGGCTGGGGAGATGGGCGGCTCTGCTGTCTCAGTGGTCCCTCGAAGTGATTAAGTGTACTAAAGGGGAAGAGGAAATATTGGGCACACTGGCTGCCAGCATTACCCCCAGGGCAGAAGTGGAGGAAGCACTGATAGCGATCGCACCTCGGAAGCAGCCTCGACAAACTATCGTATTGCCGCCGCCAACAGTGGGACCCACGGAGAAACTAATGGTTTTGAGTTTCGATGGGTCGGCGAGTGTAAAGAAAGGGGTCGGGGCCTATAGTGCCATTTTGTGGAAGCTGCCCGAATGGAAGGCGATCGCGGCCGCCTCAGATTTCACGCCTGGCATCACGGTGAACGAAGTGGAGTATAGAGGACTGCTGCTTTCCCTAGATTTGTTGGCTGGCCGGACACAGGGGCGGATCATCATATGCGGTGATTCCAACCTAGTGATCCGGCAAATCGCCGGAGAGATAGATTGCAAGGCGCCGCGGCTGAGACTGCTAAATGATCGGGTTATGTCCGCCTTGCGGAGGTGGCCGGAGCACGAATTGCTACACGTCAAACGAGACTGGAATAACAGCGCAGACCATCTGGCCACCTTGGCCATGCGAGATCAGACCGGACTCACCGTTTCGGATCCAGGATTGTTGGACGAATTGGGGGAGATGAACAAACTATCGGAGATAATCAAACCGGCCGCTAGAGACGAGGGTCCCTCGCCCGAATCCAGCCGTCCCGTGGGAGAGGAATATAGCGACCGCGACTGGGAACAGGGCGTCCGCGCCCGATCGGGCCAAGAAGTGCCCTGCAGCAATAAAAGGTCCCTCTAGGCGGAACCCCGAGCAGGCCTGGCGAGACTGACCACGGTTGGTAGTCAACAGTGAATGTTTGGAGTGGGAACGGAAGAAGAACAGATGGATATATTAAAAAAGGAAAAACTGAGAGAAATGGAAGAATTAAAGCAAGCCCGACTACTCATCCCCGTCGATTACTATACTTGCCTTGGAGCCGAGTCACCCGAAGCCCAGGGTGGTCGGAGGGCCGTGCGCGGTATTGATTGCGCCAAGGATCTTGCTGGTCAATGGCCGCCAAAGATTGAGAAAGAGAGGTGGTCTGATCCAACGCACCTAGGCCGGGATACCACGTCCCTCCTTCCGCTGCATTTCCACTCCTGCGGTTTGGTAGATGGAGCATGAACGGGAAGAGAAACAGGTCCAAGTCACATTTACCATCCCGGATACCCGCCATGATGAACGCACACAGACGGACCCACGCCTCGGAAGCTCGTCCCCGACGATTCTTACGGGCAAGGGAGTACCTGCGGAGGGACTCGTCCGCTCGCTTGTCCTCGGCCGAGATGTACAGGAAGTGGGTAGACTCCCAGATGGCCCGAGCGTGAGCCACGGTGAAATCATGAAGTCTCGCTTTGAATTCCGTGAACCATGGATCGGATGGAAGCCCCATATCCGGCATCTTGGTGTGCAAGATTTTCCAGGGTTCGGTCCCCATGAGTGTGTCGATGGCGCCCGACCTCATCAGGTCAGGGTCCCAAGTCTTTGGAGACGGCGCCTTGTAAGATCGTGGGAACAACCAGAGAGGCGGACGGGACAGAGAGTGAGCGAGTTGGGAACTGGAGATATCAGCCAGGCTGGTATTGCTCAGTTGCTCGACTGGCCAAGGCAGTATGACAGACCGATCCGCCCCACTGGGGAAACGCCCTCCCGATAACCACAGAAGCGGAAGTTTGGGAAAAGAGGGCGTAAGAGGTAGAGTACTCCTCCGGACTTTAGACTTGGCTGCCGGTCGGTGGGGCCGGCGTGTAGTACGTGACCCGGCCGGGGTTGATCGTCGTTGTTTGGCCGGAGCCTGGGAAAGAGGTTCCTCTGAGTCACTCAGGTCGGGAGGGGTCAACCACTGATCAGGGATGTCCTCGTCGTTGTCTTCCACTTTCGCCTCGGCCACTCCGTCGGAACTCGAGTTACGCGCGACCGGAGCGGCCGGGGCGTCGACAATGCTGGGAAGCAAGGATGGGTCGGACGGCTCATGTTCCCCGGAACCAAAACCTGCCGGCGGCGGGGTCTGCAGATCGATGATCTGATCGGATTCCACTGGACCCGTCGTTCGCCTACCGGAACGGGAAGGGCGGCGACGGGTATCCGCGCGAGAACGGATTAACGCAACGTTGACTTGCTGAGCCTCGTAATCCTCGTCTTCTTCGTCATCGTCATAGATAACCGAAGGGGAGGATGGCCCCGAGTCCGAAGAAGGATTAGGCGACGCGGCCGCTGGCTGCAGAAGAGGGCACGGCCGCTGACTCAGAAGAGGGCGCGGCCGCTGACTCAGAAGAGGGCGCAGCCGCTTCGGATTCCGAGTCTTCTTCAGAGTTAGAACTGGGGGTGAGACCGGTTCTACCGGGAGTGTATTGAGGGGATGGAAGAGGGGTCCGCTCCGCGAACAGGCTGTCCTCGCTCTCCGACCCGGGCTCTTCCCCGTCGTCCGACTTGCCTGGAGAACATTGGCGCGAGGGTGGGGATTCGCTCTGCTTCCTCCTCTTAGGCGGGCTGGCATCGGCAAAAGGGGGGCTAGAGCCGGCCGGACGTTTTTGGCCCTGCGATCCTGCCGGGGCGGACGAAGAATTGGAACCGGCAAGGGGCGAATCGGAGCCGGCGGGAGGTTCCTCGGGTTCCGACCCTGCTGCAGCGGACAACGGGGTTGGGTTCGGCGGAGAAGTCTTCCACTGATCCACCATTCCCAAGACAGACAAGACGGATTCCCGTACCTTGGGAGGAGCTCGAAAAAGGGGAGCGGCCTGGCTCTGAGTCGCCTCGAGCTGGTCTTGAAGTCCACACAACAAGGACCTAAAACGATCCTCTTTATCCAGCATGGCATGACAAACACGGTCCGCCCGAGCCAGTATGGCATGGGCGTCGGAATTCTCCTGGCGGGCCCGGTACAGCTCAGACCGCAACTCCTGTTGCCGAGAAGTGGCTTCTTGCAACTGCCGCTCCAGATCCGTGATTTGGCGAAGGGCCTGGGCGTGGGAGTCGCGCAGGTGGTCGCGGTTGTCCCGCACCTTATCCAGGTCTTGGGACACCTGGCAGAGCCGGGTACGAAGATGCGTAAGCTCCCGAGACATGTCCGGAATTTTGGCAGATTGCTGTCTCAGCTCTTCTAACTGTTGAACTGCGGAGTGACAAGAAATAAAAACTGTAAGCAACTGGGCCATCACGTAAGAGGAGACGAGGCACTCACGCTGAAGCTTGGATCGTTGGACCAATTCCTGATTGACAGACCGGAGAGGTTCGACGACGTCTTCCAACATGCGGAGGCGGTTGCGCTCTCCCGTCATGACGGCGACTTGGCATTTGAGATCGGCCATCTTTTCTTGGAGATTGATTATTTCGGGAGATGGACCCCGAACGGCGGCTTCATCAACCCGGCGGTTGGCAGCGGCGAGTTGACGGACCAAGTCGGCTTGGATCTGCTCCAAGCCATCCACCTGGGCGGTCAACACGTCCAGCCTTTTTTCCATCCCCGCCGTTTCGGAGATCGGGGTGGATGGCGCGGCCGCTCGTTGTAGAGCGTCCGTGAGCTGACCCACAATGGCCCTGAGGCGGGCCACCTCATCCTCCGCTGTTTTGCGACCGAGTTTCAGCTCGGCGACCCGGGGGTTCAGGCGGTCCAACATCGCGCAAGAAGTTTTGAAGCTCTGAGACAGAGCTTCATAGTTGTCCTGGCAGGATCGAAGCTCAGCCCGAAGGGAAGAAACGACGACTTTCAGTCTGTCTCGGTCGCCGCAGGCTTGGCCGTGAACGCGGAGCGCAGCCTCGGCGTCAGCGGTCGACAGCACCAGATCGGGGGTGCGAGATGATTTCGGCGGTTTTGCGATCTCCACCCCGCTGGCAGGCGAGTCGTCGTCCACGAGAACAAGGCGGCAGACGTTGGCCTTGTCAATTTGCAAGACTGGAGGTGAATCAAGACAATGTTAGTATTGGTGAGCATGCTTGCTGGCCAGTGTGGAGACCGACCAAGTTATGGAGATATTATGAAGAGGTGGGATGACGTACCAAAGCGAGGCATGGATGGGCGGTATCGGGTCAAGTGAGTTCGGGTGAGATAGTGTCCCGACCGTTGTGCGGCCGTGTCGCGACTCAGGGGCGGCTGTGGTGAAGCGACTTATGGAATAATACAAAGTACTTTTCGAAGGGCGCATTCTGATTGGCGGAAATACGGGCCAAGGGTGTGGGCGCCGGATAGACACCGCCGAGGAAGTCTACAAGCGGCCAAGCGGCGCTAGGCTGGGAACCAAGTCGGCGGACCTGACAAAGGGCGAGGATAGTCGGATAAGCGGGCTGAGCAGACGGGAGGACTATGGATGTCTGACGGCCGAGGCGTGGATGGCGGACGGCCAAGATGGCGGACTGTTCGTAAGAATGGAGAGAAGGGAGCCTGAAAGAAGAGGATTGTTCTAGTGGAAGGAGTAGGCACCTGGATCGTAGTAGAGGTGCCAAGGGATTGCTAGCGTCAGCGGCAGAGAGGCGCGGATGGGTGGCTATCCAGCCGAGCCGGCCGGGTACAATGTACCATTCGGACTGGTACCATATGGGTTCGGTGTACCGGCCGGGTTGGTACCATTTGGGGGTTGGTGTACCGGCCGGGCAGGTACACAAAGTCGGAGTTAGCCGGGTTGCGTTGGGTAAGGTATATGACTGGTCAGCCGTGTTATTTGAGGTAGGTTACAAAAAGGGAGTATTGGACAATAGGATAAATCAGTATACATTTCGCTTTCTTAGACGCAAGTCGCTTTTATTGGTTCACGGCAGAGGGCTAACAAGGTCCCCTCTTGCTGTTATTGGTTTGCCCGGGGAAGGTTAAGTTACCCCACCGGAAGTCCCCTGACCGGGAGTCGCGGCGACTTCGTATACTCACCTCAAGTCGCCCGTGTTTTGAACACGGTATTTAGTATTGGGAAGTGGTGACATTTTGGCCTTCTGTGGAAGAGTGTGGAGTCATATCTGCCCCTCATATACACATTTGGATTCGCCCTTCATTATTATTGGTTTAGCTGGCCGATTGATTATTCTCGGTCCTGCCGGCACTATACAAACTTCAAGTGTCTTATTGGTTTAGCTGGCCGATCGACTATTCTCGGCCCAGCCGGCACTACACCACATATGGTTTCTTCACACAACAATTTAATGCTTATGGCGCCAATGGATGATGAGGAGGTTCTTAGGGCGATAAAGAGTTTAGAATGGCGTAAGGCGTCGGGCCAAGATGGGATCAGTAATGACTTCTATAAAGACTTTCAAGATATTATGGTGGAGCCTCTCACGGAATTATATAACAGAATCTTACGGGGGAGTCACCACCACCGTCTTTTTCCGCGCTTTGGTAATTCCACTCCGAAAAAAAGGCGACTCCTCGGACGCGTTTGATTACCGACCGATATTGTTATTGCAGTCAAGTTATATAATTTTCGCAAAGTTTTAGCAACACGACTTCAAACATTTTTGGGATCCCTAATTGGAGGAACACAACAAGGATTTGTGCTTGGCCGGAAAATGGACAAAGCTGTGACGATTATGATGGCAACACTAGCGAATACAGCTGGCTCTCAGTCTGACACACCCGAAGATGGGGCAGGCATGTTATTTCTTGACTTTGCCAAGGCTTATGATGCATTGGATCGGGATTATCTATTTGCTACCCTCACATTATTTGGGCTTTCCAGTACTTTTGTACAATTAATGATTAATCTTCATTGTGGTAATACTGCTGAATTTTTAGTAAACAAGGACAAAGGGATGAAGATTAATCATTAATTGTACAAAAGTACTGGAAAACTCAAATAATGTGAGGGTTACTCCGATGGAGGTCATATCCGGGATACGTCAAGGGTGTCCATTGTCTCCACTACTGTTTATAATAGCAGTAGAACCCTTGGCGTTAGCCATTTTACAATCGTCAGCAATACAAGGTATCCAACCGACGACACAACAGGGAGGAGGACTCACACATTCTCTGCGTTTGTCGATGATTCGACGGTCTTTTTACAAAAGGCGAGTCAAATTAAGCCAGCGTTGAATTGGTTCACACATCTGGTAAGCTGTCAGGGTTAAAAATCCAGACCACCAAAAGTATTTTTTTATTTTTGGATCCTACAGTATCCTCATTGGTTTGGCATGGGATTCCCACCATTGCGCCGGGAGAGACAGTTAGGTACCTGGGTTATGAAGTCGGTCACGCCAATCTGGGAGAAAAGAATTGGGCTTTACGTATCCGGAGTATCTAACGGAGGATGGCGACTGCAGCCAAATTTGGTATCTCGATTGTTGAAAGAGTAACTTTGTTTAATGCTATCGTTGTGCCTGCAATTCTTTTTACAGCAAAGGTGTTCGGTCCGCACATGGACACAATGAAGAGGCTCATTAAAATTCAAAAGAGCTTTATATGGACAAAACTGACGAAAGATGACATCACGGTGAGGAATAAAATCTCTCCAACCCTTATGAACACGCCTAAACAAGCAGGAGGCTTGGGTTTAATAGCCTTACCAATAGCAATACGTGTTCAGCGGATGAAGGATGCGCTCCGGTGGCTGCTTGCCAGACCGGATATTTATAAAGAAGCTTGGCTCGATTGGAAAGGGCTGTTAATACGAGGTCCAAACGGCCAGATCTCACCTCGGGCACGACAGCACGAACACCTGAAGAGCTACTACGCATCCAACGCTAAAAAGAAGTCACTACAAGTGGAACTGGGTCAGTCCATAGGACCGACCCTGATCAAGTATGCAGCTTAGTTACTTACACACGATCACATTTACCCCAGCTCACGCGAAGTCCAACTTTACCAGGATTAAGTCCGTCCCGTGGTATGGTACCCGGTCAAATCCTTTCCATTACTGTGGATGTCTCGAAAATCTCTCATCACGGATTTTTGACATCCCAATTGCAGGATTTCTGGGGCGTTTTCCCGTGGTCGGACAATGCATGGATTCAGGATGAGCGTATGCGAACATTATCACGACGGAAATTCTACAGGATTCCGGAAGTACCCATTGCTACTTTGCGAATTCAACGGATTTCTAATATTGTGTACACTTGGCAGGTGCCACAATCGGATCAATTATCGCATACTTGTGCCAAGATAAACAGATGGCTGTGTGCCATTATTTTAGCGTCACCCCGGGTGGAGGTAGGTCAATTTATCGGACATGCACCTCCGATCACTTTATTTCACTGTCCTTCAATTCTGTCTGACGTTAAGTGGAGAAAAATTGACGATGGACGGGTGGAAGGCATACACATGGGGACGGCACATGTGGTGTAGTCGCTCTCAGAAAATCTTCCTGAGACGCGAACACCCACGGGGGTCCCAGACGACTGACTATTGGAGGGTGTACTCCGTCCATCCGAGTCATGATCCGATCCGGCATCCGGCCGGCTGGATCGGTCACTTCCATCCGCTTGATCGTGACTACTCGGATGTTGCATGTTGAAAGCTCACCTTGTGTACCCGTCAGTACTTGGTGGTTTGCTCTCCTGGCGGACCCTAGGGCGAAAAGTGTAAATCCGTCCAATAGGGAGATGAGGGTTAGGACTAGGGGTAGCTCCTGGGCGGAAATCGTCACCGGGGAGCTCGTCTGGCAATACACTTGAACTTTGTATAGTGCCGGCTGGGCCAAGAATAGTCGATCGGCCAGCTAAACAAATAAGACACTTGAAGTTTGTATAGTGCCGGCTGGACCGAGAATAATCAATCGGCCAGCTCAACCAATAACAGTGAAGGGCGAATCCAAATGTGTATGTAAGATAGATATAACTCCACACTCTTTCACAGAAGGCCAAAATGTCACCACTTCCCAATACTTAATACCGTGTTCAAAACACGGGCGACTTGAGGTGAGTATACGAGACGCCGCGACTCCCGGTCAGGGGACTTCCGGTGGGTTAACTTAACCTTCCCCGGGCAAACCAATAACAGCAAGAGGGGACCTTGTTAGCCCTCTGCCGTGAACCAATGAAAGCGACTTGTGTCTAGGAAAGCGAAACGTATACTGAGTTATCCTATATCTCATACTCCCTTTTGTGTAACCTACCCCAAATAACACGGCTGACCGGTCATGCGCCTTACCCGAAGTAGCCCGGTTAACTCCGACTTTGTGTACCCGCCTGGCCGGTACACCAACCCCAGATGGTACCAACCCGGCCGGTACACCGAACCCAGCTGGTACCAGTCCGGATGGTACATTGTGCCCGGCCGGCTCGGCCGGATGGCCATCCATCCGAGCCCCTTGGCCGCTGGCGCTAGCAATTCCTTGGCAGCTTTTCATCCGATCCGGGTGCCTCCTTCATCCACTAGAACAATCATCTTCTTTCAGGCTCCTTTCACTCATACTTTCCGAATTAGCCCGTCATCGATCTGTCACTCGGCCGTCCAACATCCGTGGCCTTCCCGTCCGCTTAGCCCGCCTGTTCGACTATCCGTCATGTCCGCCAGCCTGATTTCCAGCCTGGTGCCGCCCGGCCGCTCGCAGGTGCGTCAGGCAGCTCCCAGATCACGTCTTCTTATTGACCAGTCCGGGCATCCGGCTAAGGGCGACATTTCAGCCAATCCGGTGCGGGCATCCATCATCATTAGTCCGTTAATTTCTGGAACACTTCACCACAGCCGCCCCTGAGCCTTGTCGCAGCCGCACAACGGTTGAGGCACGCGCTCACCACATCTCCCACACTTTGACTTTCACCGCCCCTATGTCCGACCGTGACAGCGCACCCATCGGTCCCATGCCGGGCCACTCCCCGGCCAATACGCAGCCATCGGCCGTAGGCCCGGATGCCCATCCGGCCGGCCTAGAGCGTCGCCCAGGGCAGCCCGACGTGGCTGCTCTGCAAGCTCAAATCGCTGCGCTAACCACTCAAGTAGCCAGCTTAGAGCAGGCTAACACCGAGTTGGCTGTAACCGCCCGGCTGGCTAGTCAGCAAGCGGATGAATCCCGGGTCCGGGAGGTGCTGGCCACCTTCCAATCCCGCGACCGCATTAGCCGACTGGAAAGTGAGAAGGCCGACCTACTCCAAGCGAGAGATCACCTCCAACAGCAGTCGGACTCACAGCGCGTCTTGAACCAGAAGGCCATAGCTATCTTGAAGATCCAGAGTAAGTACATTTTCGCCTATTTAGGTTCGTCTCTCCACTCGCTCACTCCGTGTGTGTTCTCAGAGCAAAACGTCACGAACCTCCGCGTCTTGATGGTCGAGTCTTTTCAGACCGCGCGCGAGTTGACGGCGCGCTACGATAGCTACATTAAACTCTCTAAACGATTGAAGAGTTCGCAGCTAGAACTGGGCAATTTGGAGTTTCGCCGGATCCGGCTCGCCAAGAAGCTGACGAAATATCAGAAGGCGCTGTACCAGTCGGCCTCCGCACCGCCTGAGCTCCAGCGCCGAATCCGGGAGCTTGAGGCCGCGTACGCTGAGACCCAATCGGGTGTGGGTGAAGCCCGGGAGGCGTTTACCCAGCTTGCGGAGGAGCGCGCGGACTGCCTGTTTTCTCTAAAGGAAGATCGAGCTCGGCTAGCCGCGTCGGGCGCCCGGGTGGGGCGTCTAATGAAGGGCCCTGCCCCCATCCGGGAGGCTATTAGGCACCTACTCGACTTAGCTTATCCGCGGGATCCTGATCCAGCCGCTTCCGCCACGCCACTTCTCTCGTCAGCCGCTGGTTCCGCCTCGGCCGTCCGGACATCCAGCGCGGAGGCGTCCGCCCCCGAATCGATGACCGGTGGCACGGGAAAGGCTTCTCGTCTACGGATTTGGAATACTTCTCAAGACCCTAACCCGCCGCCAGTGCCAGCCGGCGAGCAGGTAGCTTCTCTCTCGACCACTGAAGATTCGCCTGCGCATAAGCGAAAACGTCGGTCCAGCCGGGTTGCGTCGCTCCGCGGCCCCGTGGCAGGTAAACGGCCTAAACGGTCCGCCGCGCCGGTGAACACGGCTCTAGGTCATGGAGACAGCGGGCCGGGTTCTAGCCCCACTTCGATCTCGGCCCCGCCGGCTTCTGGGAAGTCCTCCCATCGTCCTCGCACTACCAGATCTTCGTCGAAAGCTTCGTTTGCCCCGGCTCTCCTTAGTGTCTCCCCTCATGATCCCCAAGGCCCGTCTACCGCCTCTCCCGATGGAGAGGGAGCGCCCAACCTACCGGAGATGAACTATGATGAGGTCGCCGCTGAGGGCCTCGAGGAGTTACCTTCCCCGGACCCCTTCGTATTCGACGAGAACGAGTCCAAAGAATCCTCAGAGGAGTCCCCTCCGTTGTGGATCCCCCGCCGGAAGGTTATGACGGCCCTCGAACTGGCTGCGGCTATTCCCTGGTCAAAGGCGCAGTTGGAAGGCCTACGTATCCAAGACCTCACTAGTGCCCTTGTCACCAAGGCGTTGACTCGCCCGCCGTTGTGGATATTCCCGCCGGCCCTCGCTGTGCCCAAGGCCGAGGACTGGGATGCCAAGCTAGTGGCGATTGAGCCGCTGAACGCAATCTTGTCCCGGAAACCTTGGGCCATACTGGCGACAAAGATGCCGGACATCGGTCTGCCCCATGTCGGCTGGTTCGCGGATTTTCGGGAAGTCTGCAAGGAGTACCTCTCTCGGCATGGACAATCCATCTGGGAGTCAACCCATCACCTTTCCATTTCCATTGCCGCCGGGCGCGAGTCCCCCGGGCTAGCTAAGTACCGGGCCGACCGCAAGAACCGTCGAAACCGCGCGACTGAGAGCTGGACTAAGCTCTGCAACTTCGTGGTTGACGGAATCCAGCACGGCCACTGCGACTTAGATATTTTTCTCCACCCTATCACGCTACATTTGGCCAACCGCCGGGTGGAGAAAAGCGGGAACTCTGCCGAAAGCGGGACTTGGTATCCAGGATTGGGTCGGCGTCAGGTTACCACTCTCCAAGCTTTGCTCGATGCGCTCGATCAACAAGATCCGTGGCGCAACCAGTTCCAGCAGGATCCCGATCGTCACCCCGGCCTCCGCGTGCCTCGACTCCGGAACAAGTTCCGCTGAGCTTCGCCAGGGGTGATTCATGAGGCTAGCCTTGCATATTCCTATCTTCTCCATTCATTAATAACTATAGCCTCGATAATACATTTTTCTTTCCATTTTCCATGTAGTAACCACTTGTTCATCTTTCTCATCCGACATCTCCCATCCGGCACCATAATGACTCGAAGATCACTCCAACGCCCGAACCATCCGGCACCATACTGATTCGAAGATACTCCAACACCCGATCCATCCGGCACCATACTGATTCGAAGATACTCCAACACCCGATCCATCCGGCACCATACTGACCTGAAGATTACTCCGAAAAACCGGTCGGCCCATGTCTGACCAGACTAGTTTCCATCCGCCGATTGCTCGGCTGAATGGTGTCAGTTGATCCGGCTGTGCCTGCTGCCCTGGAGCCGGTCGGACTAATTCTCTGCCTCACCTTCTTCGTGGGTCTGCATGACCCCGAAGCGGTTTCGGCTCGCCCGCCGGCGATCGAACTCTCTCATTAAAGCTCCACAATTTAAATCCAGTTCGTCCACCCACGACCGCTCCTCGCAATTTTTCCACTGCACGAGAAACTCTCTGTGGATCCGCCCAAACCGGGTTTTCTGTCCGTTCCGAACGTCCAAAATTCCGTCTACTTCGTACTCATCCGGGTCTAACGGCTTGTCCCAACTGTCCTCCGGCAGTAAAGCTTCATCGAAATCCAGCCGGTCGCTTTCCCCCGTAAGGCGTGTATTCGGGCGGTCCGGGAAATGCTTAACCAACTTCAACTTGGAAACATGTACTATTGGGAAAACGCTGTATTCCGTGCCGGCCGTGACCAGCTTAACTGCATGATCCCCGACCAGTTCTGCCACTCGGAAGGGGCCATGCCACATATGCGCCAGCTTCCGTGCCTAGCCCTCCTTGACCCGATCGAGATACAACCACACCCGGGAGCCGGACTCGATGCCGTGTTCCCTGGTGCTGTCGTTGTTTTGATCGGCGCGGTCCTTGATTGCTTGTCGGAGACGTTCGTTTACTTGTTCCCTCGCCAGTGAGTAGTGGCGTTGCACTCCCATCCTCCAGCGGCGGGCGTCTCTGTCCCGGCTTCTGGTGCACCCTATTGGTATGGCGGCTTCCAAAGTGGATCGGGGATCCCATCCGTAAGCCAAATAAAAAGGGGTGTCGCCCCTTACCCGATCGTACGACGAATTGAGAGCGAAAACCAGTCTCTCGGCATATTCGTCCCAGTCGCACTGATCCGCCTCCACCACATACATCTTGAGGGATCTGGTCAGACTCTGAACCATCCTTTCGGCCTTTCCGTTCGCTTGCGGGTAGTAAGCCATAGTTGTGCTCTGTTTCTGTCCTAAGATCTTGTTGAAGGATCGGAATACGTCCGCCATAAACCCGGGCTCCCTATCGTGCCGGATGACTTCGCTCGCCCGGAACCGCCTGAACACACATTCCCCGTAGCTTTGCGCAACCTGTAGGGCGGTACGGGTGGAACTGGCCTTTGCTATGACCAGCCCGGCAAACAAATCCGTCCAGATCAGCAGCTCTGTATACCCATTTCGAGATTTGGGTAAAGACGGGATATGATCCATCGCAATGACTTGAAAAGGGTAGGTAGCTTGTATATTCCTCGGCGACCGCCCTCTGATGGTCGGCCGGCCCTTCCCTGTTGCACAGTCCGGGCAACTTCCCACATAGGCTTGTACGCTACGGTAAAGTCCCCGCCAGTGGAAATGTGCCTTAATCTTGTGATATGTCCGGCCGATGCCCTGGTGTCCTCCTTCCAAGCTCACGTGACAATGATGAAGGATATCCGGCTGCAGAGTAGTGGGTACGACTAGCCGAGCGGATCTCTCTCTCTCTCTCTCTCTCTCGATCTCCGGCTGGTCAGCGTCCCGGTAGAAAAACAGTAGCCCGTTTTCATCCAATTCGTAATCCGGGGCCAGCTTGAAGCATCATTTAGCTTGTTCGGCTGTCAGTTTATCCACATCCCCGTTAAGGTATGCCTTGAGATCCACTATCCACTCTTACTCGTCCTGCGCTTGGAGAATCCGCTCTGCTCGCAACTGTTGAACTATCCCTTCGTTCATTGTTTCTGAGGATAGTGAGCCAGCGGCTGAAGAACGGCGCTTCTGCGATCGGGTGACAGCACTCACCCGGATTATCTCCTCCGTGTTGGCCGGATGGATAATCTCGGGCAGCCGGTTGATCTCCGTCAGATCTGATAACAGAGCTGGATCGGAAACCGTTACCCCTACGTTGTCGCGCATGGCCAGCGTAGCCAAGTGATCTGCGCTCTTATTCCAGTCTCGTTTGACGTGCAGCAATTCGTGCTCCGGCCATCTCCGCAAGGCGGACATAACCCGATCATTCAACAATCTCAGCCGGGGCGCCTTGCAATCTATTTCTCCTGTGATTTGCCGGATCACTAGGTTGGAATCACCGCATATGATGATCCGCCCCTGTGTCCGGCCAGCCAACAGATCTAGGCAAAGCAACAGCCCCTTATACTCCGCTTTGTTCACCGTAATACCAGGCGTGAAATCCGAGGCGGCCGCGACCACTTTCCATTCGGGCAGCTTCCACACAATGGCACTATAGGCCCCGACCCCTTTCTTTACACTCGCCGACCCATTGAAGCTCAAAACTATTAGTTCCTCCGTGGGTCCCACTGTTGGCGGCGGTAATACGATAGTTTGTCGAGGCTGCTTCCGAGGTGCGATCGCTATCAGTGCTTCCTCCACTTCTGCCCTGGGGGTAATGCTGGCAGCCAGTGTGCCCAATATTTCCTCTTCCCCTTTAGTACACTTAATCACTTCGAGGGACCACTGAGACAGCAGAGCCGCCCATCTCCCCAGCCGGCCGTCAATTCCATTCGCCGTCAGGAGCCACGATAGGGTCGACCGTCTAGATAGTACCTTGATAGGCCGAGACACCAGCATAGTATAACACACATCCAAGATCCGCAACAAAGCCAAAACTTCTTTATCCACCAACCCGTAATTAACTTCATTAACCTTCAGGGTCCGGCTGGTGAAGGTCACAGGACAGTACACTCCGTCATGATCTTGAACAAGAGCAGCCGAGAGGGCCCACTTGTTAGCGTAGATGATGACCACCGGAGTCTTATTAACACCGAAATGTTTCAGGACCGGTGTGGTCGCCATCTTCGCCTTTAACATGCCAAAAGCCACCATCGCTCGGGTCATGTGGTCGTCCGGGCCGGCCGCGCCGGGGTCCGGCGGCCGGCCGCTTGTCTGGGCGGAAAAGGGCGCCTTCTCATTGGCCGAAATAGCGAAAAAGGGCGCATCTCATTGCCGAGCCCGGCTTGCGTCTCCGCTTGCCTATCCTGCTCTCTCAGCTTATGGTAATCCACCTCCCGCAACTCATACAAGACCGCCGCATAGACTGCAAAATCCTCGATGAACCGACTGTAATAATTCAGGCTGCCCAAAAAGGATTGCATAGCCTTTAGGGATCGCGGGAAAGGCAGATTACTCAAGGACTCCAAATCCTTCGGATTAGCCTCCAATCCGGCAATCGAAACTTGATGACCCAAATAGGTCACCTTAGTCTTTCCCCAGAAACTCTTAACCACACTAATCGAAAGATTCCACTTTTCACACGTAATCATCAACTTCTCCACTTTGTCACACAGTAAATCCCAGGTAGTTGCCGTAACGAGAATGTCATCAATGTAAGACCGCCGCCCCAAAACTGAAGGTTTTGGGTCGGGGTCCGGGTCACCTTCGGTGAACACATCTCCGACCAGAGCCGGATCTTGATCCGCCTTGATCTTGAAGTGTCCGTACAGCGCGTTATCTATCAGCCGTTGATAAATCTGCAGGGCATTCTTCAGACCGAACGGCATCCGATTCCACTCAAACAACCCGAAGGGCGTCACGAACGCAGAGATCTCCCGTGCACGATCGGTCATAGAGACCACCCAGAATCCACTGGCCATGTCCAATGAGCAATACCACAAAACTTTATCCAAGTCCTCCAGCAGGTCGTTTATCAGCGGCATCGGATAAATCATCAGCTTAGTCAGCCGGTTCACCAGCCGGTAATCGATGCACAACCTTATATCCACCCCATTCTTCTTAATGATAATTACAATGGGCGAAGCCCATGGCGAGGTGGACGGCTGAATTATCTTGGTGGCCAGCAAACCCTTGATAAGCTCTGACAGCTTTTCCCGATACTGGGGGGCAACTCTTCGGCATCTCTGTGCGACCGGCTTGGCACCTCCCACATCAATATCACATACCGCCCCATGGGCGGCCGGAGGAAGTGCGTTCCCTGGTCCGATCAGCAGATGTCGTCTTTTCCATATAATATCCTTCAATCTGCCGATCTCCTCCGGGGTGTTCACATCCGGGTCTCCCACTTGTAGATCGTCGATAGTGACCGCTGGGGGGCAGGGGGTTACCTCAGGTAGCACCGCCATCTGATCTTCCATGCCTTCAATATATAGCTCGACCCCTTCATGAATGCAGACTTGGTCGGCTCGATCCGCCTTCGGCTATTTCCGAATTTCGGTCGGCCGGCTGGGTCGATCCGCCGTCGCCTCGGTCGTTAAACCATCCGCCATCGGGGTTGACCGCATATGTAACTTTGCTTTGCCATTTTTTTCCTGATTCTGTCGTTCGTCCGTCTTCCTCTGGGTAGGGAAAACCAGTTCCGCGATCGGGGCATAGTCTCGGCCAATACGTTCAGCCGGATCCGGCGATGGCCGGCTCCGCGTCAATATTTTAGAAGGGGTCTGGTACTCGGGTTTAGCCCCCATCGGCGTCTGGTCCTCTTCTAATTCTTCCTCTTCGCTGACCAGATCGGTGGTTGCCTGAAAAGCCAGGTTTTGCCACTCGATATAGCGTCTTGAGCCAATAGTGACATAGCCCGTCCGGCGGGGCACCTTGTCCTCGGCCAGCCACATTCCAATGATCACGTCTTCATGCAAGGTGATGGGTTTTTCAGAGATGTTGGTCACGCTTATAGAGTTGAGATGACCACCTCCTTTACCAAACGAGGGTACCCAGCACTCGCCCCTTGTCAGCCATAACTTACCCCGCCTGTCGTGTGGTCGTACCATTACTTCCACCGCTTTTCCCACTGGCACCGTTACAAACTGACCTAACTTGAGGAACTGGACGTGGGCGCCATATAAGGGCCGCCGGCCGGCCAGCTGGATCTGTACCTCGTCCGGCAACGTCAAGGTCCCATGCGATAAGTCCAGCCGCATACCGGCCGGGACCATAAAATCCATGCCCAAAATTGCATCCTGCCCGGCCAACTTGCCTACCCAGGCGGTGAAATAGTATACCAACGACCCAGCTAACGTAATCTTGACTCTTGTCCTTCCTTGGGTCATGTACGAATTTTCTCCAATGCCTATACATTCCTGCCGCTTCGTCTCGTCTATCTCACACCCCACCTTACGAGCAAAGGTGGTGTCTACGATAGACACTTCTGCGCCAGAGTCGAACAGCATGGTAGCTTTCTCGTTATTGATTTTTCCATCCGCCTTGGCCTGCTTGAACCATTTATCCGGCGAGTGATACTTCCAATAACCTCGCGACTCGCCAGGTAACAGATTCAATTCCATTCGCACTTCAGACCGGGAGTACTCATCCGTCCGTATACTGCTCACCAGGAAGGGGTCAGCCGTACCGGCCGGGGACCGGGTGACGTAATCGTCAAACTTACATGTATTGTCGGTTATCCTTTGCTTTGCTTCTTGATTATCCACTTTACCGACATATGCATAGATACTAACACTAGACCGCTCGGCTCGAACCAGATTCCAACCTGGCGAGCGATCTAGTTTAACATCTTTTCCGCTCCGGGCGGCAACATTCCAGCATGCTTGGTCGGGACGTACCACTTCTTCAGCAGGTTGTAGAATTCTTCCATCGGGCACAGTCCCGCCTCATGCACCTCCCCGCAAGCCTTACACGTGAACAGACAGTGTTCCGCCGGGTGTCCCTTCCTCTCGCACTTCTTGCACGTCAGCCGCTTCCAGCAGCTCCGGTCGTCATGCTTGATGGACCCACAGTGGGTGCACTTGCGCCTGGGGTGATCCTGGTCAGCTCGAGCCGGAAAACTCTTCGACTGACCGGAACCGGCTGGCAGCCTGGACGGATGACTGGCTTCTGCCGAGAAAAGGTACCGATACTGTTCCTCCTCAGACTCGCCCCCAGATCGCTGATACTCCTCTTCCGAGCTGGTCGCGTCTGACTCTCGGGCGACCATGCGGACGGCTCGGGACGTCCTGGTAGATGGCGGCCGGCCTCCTTGATCCGCGTTAAATCGGGACTTGAAACGGCCGGTTCCAACTGCCGCCTTGGGGCCTCGCTTCTTCGCCCTTAGGTACGTGCGCAACGTCAATTCCAGCTCCGTCGTATTCTTCAACCGCAGTAACGCCAGCTGGTCTGCCAGCTCCCGATCGTCCAACGTGCTGATGAAAAGTTCCACGTGTTCACGGGCAGCTTCCGACCGGCTGGTATCTTCTTTAACGGGAATGTCCGCTCTCATGCCAGCGACATTTAGGCGATGAAGATACTCCAGGGGGGTCTCATCAGGTCGCTTCTTGGTGTGGAAATATTGTCGCGCCGCTGACATTCCAGCTCCGCAGTATTGTTCCTCGAACGCACCGGCCAATCCCCTCCAATTTCCTCGGGTTTCCCGGCTGAGCTGTTGGATCCAGTGTTTCGCTGGTCCCTTCATCAAATCCCCGAAGATCAGGCATTTCTCATAGTCCGACGTCCGGTCTCTGAGAAATGCCGACTTCGTCTTGCTCAACCATCCTCGGGCCTGGTCCTCGTCCGCGTCGCGTCCGGTGAAGTCTTTCAGCTCGGACGTGGCCGACATTCGCACCCTCGTGATCGCTCCCGAATCCGCGTCAACCGCCTGGGCCGAGGCTATATGGGCTCGGCGGGCCATCCCCAGATCCAAGTCATCCGTATCGTAATGGTACTTGGCCGACTTGACGGATTCCATATCCACGTCGCTGAGAGACAGCTTCCTGTTCGTTGGCCGACGTCCGGTCCGGCGACCTGTCTGGCGGCTCGGCGGGGCGGCATGGGGCTCACTTTGCTTGGACTGCACCGACTCCATGTCTTCATCACTCGGCTCCCTCGCATAGTACTGGACTGGTTCGGGGGCCTGTGTTCCACGACGAGCGGGCTGGTCCGGTGACTTCGGAATGCCGCGGCTGGCGCTCAGCCGACGTTTCTCTTCCAAGTATCGCTCCATCATCACCGGAAACATGTATGCCCCCGGAGCCAAAACCTGCCGGCGGCGGAGTTTGCAGATCGATAATCTGATCGGTTTCCAGTTGATCCGTCGTTCGGCCACCAGAATTTGAGAGGCGACGACGGGTAACCGCGCGAGAGCGGGATAACGCGGCAAATATCTGCTGGCCGTCGTAATCCTTGTCTTCTTCGTCATCATCATAGATGCACGAAGGGGAGGACGGCCCCGAGTCCGAGGAAGAATCAGACGGAGGGATGATCCGGATGCCGGATGGTGAAGCGGCTGACGAGCCGGATGGCAAAGCAGTGGCCGGACTTGATTCCGAATCCTCTTCGGAGCTAGAGGATGAACTAGAACTGAGACGAGTTCTACCTGGTGAAAGAGGAGGAGATGCGGCAGTGGACCGCTTTGCGAACAAGCTGTCATCGCTGTCCGACCCAAATTCTCCTTCGCTGACCGACTTGCCCGGATGACATTGGCGCGAGGGAGAGGATTCGCTCTTCTTTCTCCGTTTGGGCGGGTAAGCACCGGCCAAGAAATAGCTAGAGCTGGCCGGACGCTTTCCGCTCCCCGATCCCACCGAGGCGGACAAGGGGTCTGAACCGGCAAGGGGCGGATTAGGGCCGGCAGGAAGTTCCTCAGGTCCTGATTCCGCTGTAGCGGGCAACTGGGATGATGTAGGTGGAGAGGTTTTTCACTGATCCACCATCCCCAAGACAGACAAGACGGACTCTTGTACATTCAAAGGAGCTTGCAAGAGAGGAGCGGCCTGGATTCGAGTCCTTTCGAGCTGGTCTTGTAATTCACACAACAAGGACCTAAAACGATCCTCCTTATCCAGCATGGTAGTGCAAACACGGTCGGCCCGAGTCAGCATGGCATGGGCGTCGAAATTTTCTCAACGGGCCCGGTAGAACTCAGACCGCAGCTCTTGTTGCCTGGAGGTAGTTTCCTGCAGCTGCTGCTCCAGATCATAGATTTGGCGGAGGGCTTGAGCGTGGGAGTCGCGCAGGTGGTTTCGGTTGTCCCGCACTTTATCTAATTCTTGGGATACCTGGCGGAGTCGGGCACGAAAGTGTAAAAGTTCTCGGGACATGCCAGGGACCTCAGCGGGCTGCTGTTTCAGCTGTTGGAGCTGTTGGACTGCGGAGTGACAAGGACATGGAGATGGTGAGTGACTGGGTTACAACACAAGGGGAGAAGAGGCACTTACGCTGAAGTTTTGATCGGCGAACAAACTCCTGACTGGCAGTCCGGAGAGGTTCAATGATGTCTGCCAGCATGCGGAGACGGTTTCTCGCTTCCGTCAGGATGGCGACTTGGCCCTCGAGATCGGACACCTGTTTCTGAAGATCACTTGGTCCCGGAGAAGGTCTCCGAAAGGCAGCGTCATCGGCCGGCGGTTGGCAGCGGCGAGTTGTTGGACTAAGTCAGCTTGAATGTGCTCCAAGCTAGCCACTTGGGCGGTCAACGCCTCCATCCTTTTCTCCATCCCCGCCGCTTCGGAGACGGAGGCGGATTGCGGGGCGGCCTGTTGCAGGACGTCCGTAAGCTGACCCACAGTTGCCCTGAGGCGGGCTACTTCGCCCTCCGCTTTTTGACGACTGAGTTTCAGCTCAGCGATTCGGGGGTCCACGCGTTCCAGCATCACACAAGAGGTCTTGAAACTCTGAGACAGAACTTCATAGTCAGCCCGACAGGATCGAAGCTCCGCCCGAAGGGAAGAGACGGCGGCTTTTAATCTGTCCCGGTCGCCACAAGCCTGGCCGTGAACGCGGAGCGCAGTTTCAGCGTCGGCGGTCGATAACACCAGATCGGGAGTACGGGACGACTTCGGCGGTTTTGCGACTTCCACCCCGCTGGCGGGCGAGTCGTCGTCCACGAGAACGAGACGACATACGTCATCCTTGCCGATTTGCAAGACTGAAAATATATCAAGATAAAGTCAACATCTGTGGACGTGATTGCCAGCCGGTGGAGAGACCGACCGGGTTCACAAAAATCGTTATAAATTAGTGGGACGACATACCAAAGCGGGGCATGGATAAGCAGGATCAGATCAACTGGGTTCGGGTGAGATCGTGCCTCAACCGTTGCGCGGCCGTGACGCGACTCAGGGGCGGTTGTGGTAAAGTGACTTATGAATTAATGTGAAGTACTTTCCAGAGGGCGCATTCTGATTGGCAGAAATATGGACCAAGGGCGTAGGCGCCGGATAGCCGTCGCCGAGCACACTACGAGCGGCCGGAAGGCGCCAGGCCTGGAATCAGGCCGGACGAACGTGACAGAAGGCGTGGATAGTTGGGCTAGCAGGCTAAGCAGACGGAGCGACCGCGGATGTCAGACGGCCGAGGGGCGGATTGGTGGCGGATTGGTTGGAAGGTATGAGCGAAAGGGGGACTGAAGGAGGATGAGTGTTCTAGTGAATGAAGGAGGCACCCGGATCGGACGTGGAGCTGCCAAGGAAGTGCTAGCGCCAGCGGCCAGGGAGCTTAGATGGATGACCATCCGGCCGAGCCGGCCGGGTTCGATGTACCAGTCGGACTTGTACCAGCTAGGGTTGGTGTACCGGCCGGGCGGGTACACGAAAATCGGAGTTAACCGGGCTACCTCGGGTAAGTCACATGACTGGTCAGCCGGGCTATTTGGGGTAGGTTACGCAAAAGGGAGTATTGGTTATAGGGATAAATCAGCATAGTTTCGCTTTCTTAAACACAAGTCGCTTTATTTGGTTCACGGCAGAGGGCTAACAAGGTCCCCTCTTGCTGTTATTGGTTTACCCGGGGAAGGTTAAGTTAACCCACCGGAAGTCCCCTGACCGGGAGTCGCGGCGACTTCGTATACTCACCTCAAGTCGCCCGTGTTTTGAACACGATATTAAGTATTGGGAAGTGGTGACATTTTTGGCCTTCTGTGGAAGAGTGTGGAGTTATATCTACCTTACATACACATTTGGATTCGCCCTTCATTGTTATTGGTTTAGCTGGCCGAT